>JAECUM010093705.1:0-73601 GCA_016617855.1 Megalonaias nervosa | reverse complement strand
TATATATATATATATATATATATATCTGTTTGATAAACATACTTTTATTCCTGTTTCATATCAGTCTTTGGGAATGTCTTATCAGAGTTTATAGAAGTGATCAGATATTATTTCCGAGGATTTATTTAAATTATCCGTTAGAATTACAAAGTCCTCATTTACTTTTTTTTGGACTAAAACACCACTTTGGAATTACTGAGAATTCAGTCAAAGACATCCTGGATAGTATAATTGAGATACATCATTACATCATTCAGAAAATTCTCTGCTTTCGGACTTGTGATAGAACATTTACGATTATTTGGGATTTATTTTGCAATGCTGTGTCTTTTGAATTTTCACTTTGCATTCTAAACAAATATATTATTTGTTAATTTTACTAAAATTGTTGGTTTCAAGACCTAGAATCGTAACACTGTAAAATGTACATGCCGGAGTAGGTCGTTATAATTTATCCTTGAACATTTTTATGTTTGTCCTGAACTTTTCAAATGTGTTCTGTTTTATCGTCAGTCAAGGTGCATGAAAGACACTGAATGAATTAATTTTTCCTTTTTCCGATGATTTTGACAGAGGTTGTAAATAATCTATTATAGATATATGTGATTCATACAAATGACTACTGAAATATTATCTTTTCTTTTATCTTATCTTTTCTGTTATCTCATCATTTCTATTATCTCATCTCATAATCCAGTTAATCTGTAAGTCATTATATGCTCTTGACCTTATCCTTATAAACCTGGATACTTACGAGACAGGGTGTTAAACACAGGAGTCAAACATCAAACATGCGAATATTTGGTTTTACAGTGTAAGTTGAATAGACGTCCCAAGTAAACTTTGGAACAGTTTCGTTTGACTCTGTATTTTATATATTTCCAATTCACATATCAGGTAAGGAAATATCTTATCCCATTTACATACATACATACATACATACATACATACACACATACATACATATAACTGCATGATTATAGAATAAATAATCATTTCATTATTATTGGATGTAAACTTGTTTATTTGCATCCGAATCTAGTTAATTGCTTTTTCACTTGTAAGTTTCTAAACTTGTTCGCAGCTTTGAATATTTTAGAAAGGAGCCTGACCCACATCTGGCTCTATTATTGTGCCTTATCTCTTTATATCAATATCCCTTACTTGCAAAATTACTAATTCCTACCTTAATATGTAAAGTGGAATCAGTCTTATTGTTGTGTTCAATTTTTAATTGGTTGGGTTTATTTATTTAACTTATTTACTCTAATTACAAAGTGCTCATTAATATTCCTAGGACTAAATCATTAATTCAGAATTATGGTGAATTCAGTCAACATCATTTTGGATTATATTTTTCTGATACATTAAAAGACTGTTTACACATCGCCACATTCCAGGCCATTGACACATTAGCACATTCGAGATTACAGGCACATCAGCAAATTAATATTGGAACTTATTTGGAACACCACTGAAATTCATTTGGAAATCTATATATTTGGAATTGTGATGGAGCTTTTATGACTTTTCTTGGATTTAATTCATAATAGTGTAAGTTCTTTTTTAAATTTTCGCCTTGTATTCTAGGGAAATAAATTATTTGTTGAATTTTACGAAACTTTTTGGTTTTTGCTCTTTTCTTTTACCTAGTTTAAGACCATAGAGTCGTAACAGATGCGTAAATGTATCTTTCGATTAAACGAACACAATGAGTGTGTGTGATTTGGATTTTTAACGTAGCTTTAACAATCTTTCAGTCATATCGCTGCGATGTCTGCAGTGTGTCATTTTATAGTGATATCTAGGATTTGGGCATCATGCCGCAGACATGTAGCATCATCTCCCACCGATTCACATTATCTTGACACCAGGTCGACCAGTCCTAACACTAACCTCTCAATGCTGAGCGCCTAGCAATGCAGCTGTTTGTACCATTTTTATAAGTCTTTGGTATGACTCGGCCGGGGTTCAAACCCGTGACCTCGCGCATCCAAGGCGGACGCTCTAACCAGTACCCCACCGAAGTGGTCCGAACACAATGAGAATCTTCATGCATTGCGTTAATATCACTAATACAGGAAAGTAAAACTACTCCTGCATTTTAAGAGAGAATTCGTACTGATCTTCAATAAGGTACTCTCTAGATTATTTAATGGTGAAAACATGAAAAATGATTGTCAAAATTAAATAATATCGAAGTAAAATTACATCAACTATTGCGAAATCAACAAAAATGTGCGTTATTATTTCAGGGAGAAATTATATAACGGAGGTTGCAGTAAGCTCTTTAATTTGATTTCATCACAGAATTTTGACTTTCTTGTGCTAAGACTGATTAAAAAATTAACAGGCAATTTCTGAATAAAGTAAGTCAGTATGATTGATTTTGCTTATGTGTCCCAGTGTATCCTTAGTTACAGATAAACCCAGACTGACTTCCTTGTAGGTCCCAGTGTATCCTTAGTTACAGATAAACCCAGATTGACTTCCTTGTGGGTCCCAGTGTATCCTTAGTAACAGATAAACCCAGTTTGACTTTTCTTGTGGACCCTAGTGTATCCGTAAGTGCAGATAAACCTAGACTGACTTTCCTTGTGATTACAGATGAACCCGAATTGACTTGTATGTTCCAGTGTATAATTAGTTACAGATAAATCAAAATTGACCTTCTTGTGTGCCGTAGTCTATACTTAGCTACAGATAAACCCAGATTTACATCTTGTTGGCACTTAGTTACTGTTACTGCTCCAGTGTATATTAAGTTATAGATAAAATCAGATTGATCTTCTTGTGGGCCAAAGTGTATACTTAATTACAGATAAACACAGACTGACTCTCCTTATTGGTCCTAATGTATACTTATAGTTACAAGCGGATGGACTTTGTGGGCCCCAATATATATTTAGTTACAGATAAACCCAGGTTGACTTTCCTTGTTGGCTCTAGTTTATACTTTGTTACAACCCAGATTGACTTTCCTTGTGGGCCCGAATGTATACTTACCTACAGTTAACCCAAACTGACCTTTTTGTGGGCCCTAATGTATACATAGATACAGTTAACCCAAACTTACCTTCTTTGTGGGCCCTAATGCATACATAGATACAGTTAACCCAAACTTACCTTCTTTGTGGGTCCCAGCGCATACTTGGTTGCAGATAAAACAACTTGGCCGTTATTGATTTCCATAATGTATACTTACAGATAAACCCCAACTAGTTTTCATTGGTGCAAATGCTGTATACTTAATTAGATAAACTCAGTTTGGCTTTCTTTGTAGGCGGAATGTATTCTCAGTTTCATATTGACCGGATTAGGTTCTTGTTAAATTCACATGAAAACATCGAGAAGAGAATAAAAACTGTGCTTGACCATAAATTGAAAATTGTTATTGATATTCCAGTGTGTGTTTATGTGTGTGTGTGTGTGTGTGTGAGAGAGAGAGAGAGAGAGAGAGAGAGAGAGAGAGAGAGAGAGAGAGAGAGAGAGAGAGAGAGAGAGGTTTGGTGATGGATAGATTACATTTTCGTAATTTTCTCATGACTGAAGTAGATGATTGAAGTATCAATGTCCTAAAACTCGTAAACAACTTCACCTTGACACAAAACCTGAAACTGACTCCTGTTTAGGGCAACCAGTTTTACAATTTGTCAACCTTATTAAATGGACTTGTTAAAGTATAAATCCCTTCCTGATAAAAAGTACCATTCATTATTTCCTCCATTCATCGCTAGATGTCACATTTGTACACAGTTTGGGTCAGCTATCGAACAGGATTGAAAATGTTACCTTTGCTATCACAGTTCACATAGTTTTGAGTGTTGTGGAGAAAGTTTTGTCAAGCAGAAACGTGCTCCAGAGTAGTAATAGGGGACGAAAGGGCCTTCATTATGCCAAAGAAGGAAATTAACCCTGGAACGATATGGGCCCACGATTTATAGGCCGAAAAGCACACCCTGGGACGATATGGGCCCAAGATGTATTAGGTCCAAATGCCACAGCCTGGGACGATATGGGCCTCAAGATTAATGATGGTACGGGACATTGGCAACAATGTAGCAAGGGACTGACCTGAATACGCGTGGCTACTACTCTAGGTAGAGACAAACACAACAGAAACTGAGACAGACATATACTAATATAAGCCCGAGATTTATATATAAAGCATTTCCTAGACCTGAAATTATGTTGACGGTGTTCATAAATCTGCATAATTATAATGATGCTATAAATAGTTATAATCAAGGAAAAGACTAACGCCAAAATGGATGTGACTAAAAGTAACGCTAAAATTAGGAAATTGTCCCAGAATTTAACGGAGACTAAACATGTCCCTGAACATTAGGTTACATTGGTTGAGACTAAAAGTAGTACTAAAATTACGACATTGTCCCGGACTACAGTGGAGACTGAGGAAAATTTGAAACATTAATATTCAAATGACTGTGACTAAAAGTAACGCTAAAATTACAAAATTGTTCCAGAATTTAACGGAGACTGAACATATCCCAGAAGATTAAATTATATTTGTTTAGTCTAAAAGTAGTACTAAGATTACTAAAATGTCCCAAGCTGTAGTGGAGACTGAGAAAAACTCCGGAAGATTGTATTCAGATTGCCGTGACTTAAAATATTGCACTAAATTTCCGAAAAATTTAGCGGACTTGAATGGAAACTGATAACTAGCCAGATGTTTTGGTTGTCAGAAATGGGAAAGACAAAGTGTAGCACTAAATTCTGAAATTGCATCGGACTTTAGCGGAGACTGAAAATTATCCATAGATAAATTTTAAAAATGTTACCAAGACTTAAAGTAGTACTGAAATTATTTAAACTCATACCGACCTTCGTGGAAACTGAAAAATTGTAAATAAAAAATTAAAATAAGCGATACTATAGCGTCAATGGGAATTAGCATTACGGGACCCTACTTTTTCTACTATAGCGTCAAGATTTATAGCGTCAAATGGCACACCCTGGGACACTGTAGCGTCAATGGGAATTTTGTATGGCAACAATAGGAATGGAACAGGTAGGGTGATGTCACGGTACTGGACACTTGCAACAGAGAATAATGTTTTTGTGAGTTAAACATAAATTATACAACAACTAAAACTTTCTTTAGGCAAGAAAGAGTAAATCTTTTTGAGGCAATGGATTGACCCATTACACATAAATTATACAACAACTAAAAAAATTTTAGGCAAGAGAGAGTAGACATCTTTTCGAGACATATGAGTGGCCCTGAATGGGGTCGTTTAGTTTCTTCTACTTTCCTCCCTTCTTCTTCTCCACCACCACCTCATCTTCTACAGTACATTTTTCTTCTTTTTCTCATCCTTTCATCTATTTATAGCTACAACCTGTGGAAAACCCAAGTCTATATTTATAGTCTCAAACTTTTCAGCTTCAATGCCATCACTTTACTCAACACTAGGGGAATAATGGCAACAGCCGAATACGAACGCGAATCACATTTTTCATTTAGACCTAGTATC
Organism: Megalonaias nervosa; assembly: GCA_016617855.1. NCBI lineage: Eukaryota > Metazoa > Mollusca > Bivalvia > Unionida > Unionidae > Megalonaias > Megalonaias nervosa. Next base: position 68,100 of record JAECUM010093705.1, on the reverse strand, counting down.
TATTTATAGCTACAACCTGTGGAAAACACAAGTCTATATTTATAGCCTCAAAATTTCAAGCTTCAGTGACATCACTAAACTGGCTGACCTGAATACGCGATACTGTGTAAATTCCCATTGGAAAAACCCAAGTCTATATTTATAGCCTCAAAAATTTATAGTTCAGTGACGTCACTGAACTGGCTGACCTGAATACGCGATACTGTAGGTAGGTAGCTAGGTAGGTGAATTGAATTTAATATGGATAAAGGGAGTTTTATTGGGACAAAGACCAATACACAAAAGAAAGGGAGAAAGAAAAAAACCAATATCTACTATCCACACAAACAAACGCGAATGCATAAAACACACACCTATATATTATCCACACCAACGAACTAGAACGCATTAAACACACCATACTTACTATTCACACCAACGAACACGAACGCATAAAACACACACATTACACTATCAACACCAACGAACGGGAACGCATAAAACACACACCTATATACTATCCACACCAACGAACGAGAAAGCATAAACACACACCTATTTACTATCCACACCAACCAATGAGAATGCATGAAACATACCATATTTACTATCCTCACCAACGGACGCGAAAGCATAAAACACACACCATATATGCTATCCACACCAACGAATGAGAATGCATAAAACATTCCATACCTACTATCCCACCAACGGACGCGAAAGCTTAAAACATACACCTATATACTATCCACACGAACGAACGAGAATGCATAAAACACACCATACTTACTATCCACACCAACGAACGAGAACGCATGAAACACACACATTATATTATCCACACTAACGTACGAGAACGCATAAAACACACACCTATATACTATCCACACCAACGAATGAGAATGCATTAAACACACACCTATATACTATCCTCACGAAAGAATGCGAATGCATAAAACATACACCTATATACTATCCACACCAAGGAACGAGAATGCATAAAACACACCACATATACTATCCACACCAACGAACGCGAACGCATAACACACACACATATTTTCTACCATCCACACAAACGAATTGGAAGAAGAGTTAGAGGGCTACCAAAATCTTTTACACAACGTAAACTTAGTTCAAGAGGACACTTCTGAACGGTGTGTGATGTGCAAGTTTGTGACTAAACAATTTAGATTTGCCACTGGCGTACGACCATCTCTTTGCATAAAGTACATTTATTGCCTCCGACAAAAAGAGGTATAAAAACGGACTACCACTCTCAGAAGAACCACTCCCTTCAGGACAGGAAAGGACGGCGATCGACATCCCCGAGAGACCATTCCGGGAAGACACTTATGTGACTGTGCCAAGGAGGGTAGAGACTCTATGAATATTACACACTGTCCCAATAAATCCACCTCTTGATCACCGCAAATATTGTACAGAGACTAGTTTATATACCACTATGATCGTTTTGATGTGTCTTATATTCATGTACTTAACCATTTGGCTTTTATGTATTTTTGTTTTTCGTGTTGTTCACAATTAAAGATGACAATAAACGTGTGCTGAAAAAAGTATAAAAACTCTTATTTTTTCTGTCCTCGTGTCAAAAGTGACATTTCTTACACTACTATGGCTACCTCTACTGTCTCTGCTCCCTCTTCCTCCACTGTCAAAGTCACTGACGAACACGTGGATAGGACTATTTGGGAGGCCTTGTATCTTCGCCTTCCCTTTAACATGCTCATTGCCGGACCTAGCGGTTCAGGCAAAACCGAATTTGTTAAACGTTTGATTGAACATAAACATCATTTGATCCATCGTCCACCTCAACGGATCGTGTGGTGTTACAAACAGTGGTAATCGGCGTACAACCTTCTGCGAGAAAGTCAAGGCGATTCCATCGTCTTTGTGGAAGGCGTTCCTGGCGAAGACGACGGGATCGTGTCTGACCCTAGTCAAGTCCATCTGGCTATTTTTGACGACATGTTAGGAGAAGACGAAGAAGAAATTAAACTCTGGTTTACGCGCAAAGGGCATCATCGTAATGCCAGTGTCATTTACATCACTCGAAATTTGTTTCAACAAAGTAAAGCCCATCGTACCATCAGTCTCAATGCTCATTGCGTGGTCTTGTTTAAAAACCCTAGAGATAAATCGCAAGTGCAAGTCTTAGCCAAACAGTTAGGAACACCTTGGCTGACTCATGCGTACGACGATGCCACTCAAACCCCACACGCTTATGTACTCGTGGATTTAAAACCCACCACTCCCGATTATTTGCGATTTCGTACCCATCTGTTTCACCACTGGTGCCAAGACGGAGGGCCTGTCGTGTACATGTCCCCTTCGTCGACTTAACAACAATCACAATCACCAAAAAATGTCTATAAAAACCTCGATGGTTTACGGTGACAGCACGTCAATTACTGCAAGGCATCATTCAGATTCCACATCAAACCATACGTTTTTTTTTGAGAGAAACAAAGTAGCCTTCACACAGTTATCCGATCCTCGCATTGATACTCAAACCAAAAAGCAAATCATTTTGAAACCTGGAGGTAGCGGTTCTCTAGGAGGTATCATCATTCGTTCCCTCTTAAAATGGGATCCCAATGCTCCCAAAGTTTTGCCCAAGAAAAAAAGCCACGCCCAAACGTACCCGGAAGAAAGAGAAAAAAGAGCAACGGTGTCAAGACCAGATCACAGCCTCAGAAAAAGAAAAAGAAAAGTCCACAGAAAACAGCTTCTACCCGCAAGAGAACGTCTCCAACAACTTGTCCTCCAGCGGTGACACCCTCTTCCTCTTTAGCGGCAGTGGCCGCTGCTCACAAAGTACCTGCCCCCAAAATCAAAGTCCAAGAGAGAACGGGTGTGTTACAGAGCAAGAACTGTCCCGATTTAGTCCGTTGCGAACTCCTCCAAGACGTGTGATGCCTGTCGTCAAGTTGATACGACGTAAAGGCAATCAGTGGCAACGCGTTCCAGTTAAAAAGACCTGAGGCAAACGATAGGTTTAGTGTTGTTGTGCTCCTGAACGCCCAAAGATGGCCCCACCAAGAAGTGCACACCGTCACCATCGTCGTTCTTCTGTCCAAAAGGAAAAGGAACAAGAAAAGGACAGTCTCGTCATCCAAAAAAACACTTAGTCAAACATCGACGTCACCCCCAGAAAAGACACAGTCGTTGAAAGAAAAGAAGTCACCAAAGAGGAGGATGGTTGCCTAGTCTTTTATTACCACACATGATCAAAACTCTTATATCTATTTAAATCTATGACCACTAGCCAAAATAAGATAACAGGACGCATGTGAAGCCATGGACTTTAGTGTATGTTGTGCACCGAAAGATGTCTCCTCCTCGTCGTTCTAATGTCCAGAAAGGAAGAAGAAAAGGACGGTTTCATCATCCGAAAAAACTCTTAGCCAAACATAGACGTCACCCCCAGAAAAAACCCACTCGTCCAAAGAAAAATAGGAGTCACCAAAGAGGAGGATTCTTTGGCGATTTTGGAAAACAAATCGTCACCTTGATGACGAAGCAATAGTCCCCCAGAAAGGATAAAAGACCGTGTGACAAGTCATCGACGTTAGTGTATTTTTTTGCTGTGTGCCACGGAACCAACGAACCAACCGAGAAAGATGTCACCCCCAAAAAGACATTCCTCTTCTACCCCCAAAGGAAAGAAAAGGAAAGGACTGCCACCTCGTTTAGCCAAACATTGGGACATGTTGTCTGTCCTGTCCAAAGCTCCTCCACCCATGCGAAAAAAAGTCATTCAAACTTTCTCCAAAGACGTCATCGATACCGTGTGCGAATGTTGTCTGAATGTCTTGAAAGGCACAATACCATTGTCTAAACACCAGAAAGAATGCTTAGCCAAACATCGACACGTTCTTCGCCAAATGGTCCAAAAGAAAATACCCATTGGTCAGAAGAAAAAGATGTTGGTGCAACGCGGAGGAATTTTGCCTTTTTTTACCCATGTTACTGAAAGGAGTAATGGGTACAATAGGAGGACCCTTACTGAAAGGAGTAATGGGAAGAATAGGAGGACCCTTGCTGAAAGGACTATTGGAAAACATCCTAGGAGGATGAAGATAAAAAGATCCAAGAAGATAAAAGGGACCTCTGGAGTCAAAAGATCTCAGACGTGATCCTTGAAATCCAATGGAAGGACGAAAACTAGCTTTAGTCCCTTACAAACGATGGATGGAATACCATCGTTGGCAAGAACAACGAACCCCACATTTACCTCCCAATCCTCATTTGATCGAGATGTCCCAGTTACAACACGAATTGCAATCCTTGATGGATCGCAGCGATTTGTCAGACGAAACAGCTCTACCCACTTTGAAAGATTTTAAGGCCCGGATGAAAAGTTCACCACCACCACCACCACAACCACCACTACCACTCACAGTGGTCAAGACAGATGCAGCCTCACGGTTGCCTGAAGAAGAAGAGGCAAGAGAAGTCTTTCAAACACCGTCAGCAGCTCCCATCCCCAGTAAGATTGCAGCGTCCTTGTTGACCCCATCCCCTACACCGCAACGAGAAGAACTTAAAGCTTGGGTTAAAAAGAAGATGTCCACTCCACCTTCGACAGAAGTGAAATAGAAAGAAGGGAAAGCAGAAGTGAATAAAGAAAAGAAGACCAAAGACATTCCATTACCACCACCACCACCGCCGCTACCACCAAGACTACCTTCGACTTCTACTCCCGTGGCACATCGGACACGTAAAGCCGTTTCCAAGCCACTTCAGATTACCATCAGCGAAGAGTGGATCACTTATTTAAAAAAAAAAAAATAAAAAAAATTTAAAAAAATTTAGAAGTTGTTAGCCAGCATTTATTACGATCCATCCCATCCTGCAGGTTACGGAGGAGTTCAGAAATTGTATCGTGCTGTCAAAACTCGACTGAAAAGTGTTCGTTTACACCTTACACAAACTCATTCGACGAAAATTTTCCAGAAGTTGCACCCGAGTGGAAGGCATCGATCATCAATGTCAAGCCGATTTAGCCGATGTCTCTCATTTGGCCACCAACAATCGTGGTTACAAATATTTGTTTTGTGTCATTGACGTCTTTTCCAAATTTGCTTGGGTCGGAAAGGATATCCTCCCAGTTTTGACTCTTGGATCGACGCTTCGCAACTCATTGACTATAAAAAGAAGTGATAATCATGCCCTTCAACACAGCCTCAGCTACTACAGTGACCACTCCTTCCCCCAGTTCTTCTCTGCAAGATTTACAAAAGCAATCCTTGTGGGTGTGGTGTGGAGAACGTGTGCCTAAAACGCAAATCGTCTTTTTCTGCCAGATCTTTGTGGCGTATTGTGTCATCGGTGCTGCCATTGCCAATTTGAGTTTGCAACAAGGAAAGCTGAAAAAAATACAATTGTGGACCATTTTACTTAGTTGCACTGGTTACGTTCTTCCCAATCCGTCTCTGAAATATTCCTCCAACGGAAACAACAACGGGAGTCTTGTGTCCAACGTTAGTCCCCCTTCCAACAGTCACCCTAACCATCCTCTTTTAGACACTCCTCTGACTTCCAATGACTCCTCGGACACCAGAACTGTGGAATTATGAACAACCAATTTTACTTAACGTTACCCAGTGACAGTTCCATGGAGGTCTTTACCAATAACACCTTATGCTCTTATGCGGCCAAATTACCTCAAGCCATCCAATTTGATCACGAAGTCCATTGGGAAGTGGCTTTAGTGGAAATGATTCACCCTACACAAATCAAAAACATCGTCGAAAATGACAACACTTTTACGGTAGAAGTTTATGACGAACAAGTGCAGCAACACTTGGATGAACCTAACAGTGTAGCTAACTCTATGAAATCACAAAACCCCAAACCTAAACGATTCACCTATCTGTTGACCATTCCTGCAGGTTATTATTTTAGTGGTCAACATTTGGTGAACACAATTTCTACCAAATTCAATTCTGTGTTTGCCAAAGCCTTGGAGAGAACCAGAAAAAGTATCACCCTCGAGTACCACAAAATAGCGTCTAATGATGAAATTTTCAGAGGACAAAGTATTGGCCATTACATTTTGTCCTGAATTGTATGATATTTTAGGTGGAGACACCAAGTTGATCAAGATGAAAAACGAAATACTAGCCATTACTGGCAACTTGGATTTTGCGAAATATTTTAGATTCCCTGTAGAAATGAACCAAGGACTGAATTTGATTTTTGTGTAGTCCGATGTGGCGGAGTACAACGTGGTGGGACACACGTTCGTACCGTCACTGCGTGTCATTCCTTTCAAAGTGGATTCTGCCACGAACTCTGACGAGGAAGGTGGAAACACCTATCACGTTCACCGCGAATTTGTACATCCTCACTATTTGCCCGTCAGTAAGTCATATTTCGACACTGTCAACATTACTATAAAAGGAGATCTAGGACAAAATATTCCATTCACCAAAAGGGAAAGTCACCGTGAAACTCCATTTTCGAAAACGATTACTCTAACCTTTTGTCAGTCATGTATCCTGTGTACCGAGGAGTCGCTCGACAACGAGGACATGGTTTAGGAGATATGCTCAAATCAGCCTTTTGTACAGTGGCTCCCGTTTTGAAACCGATGGTGACACGGAGATTTGACGCACGGCAAAGAATTTCTCCAAAATGTCATCATTGACAAACAAAACCCTAAAGAAGCTTTCTTGAGAGCAGGCAAAAATGTCTTGCTTCAAACGGGTAAAGAAATTTTGGGCCGGCGAGAAACTCCTATAAATGCCCTGGGCAATGCCGATTCAGACATTCCTGCTTTCCTGACGACACAGCAAGGACAAGGCAGAAAAAGACGACGAAAACACCCCTTCAGAGGACTTCACGCCCCTAGAGGTAGAAAGACTAAGAAAAGAAAAACTGTCCGAGAGTTAGACGTTTTTGATTATTAAATCAGAGAAAATGATGCACCGAGAGTCTTGTGCTTGTTCCAAGTCGGAACTGGATCTGTTTGCCATACCACCCACCATGATGACAATGCAAGAATCCCAATGGGTCGAATTTCACCCTGTCTCCTCTTTGACGAATTCAGCTCCCATCGAGTTTGAAATCAAAGGACAGCCCGAAGATTACATCCATCTGAATAGCAGTTACTTGTACCTAAAGCTCAAAGTGATCAAAACCGACAACACCAATCTGGGAGCCGATGCCAGAGTAGCTCCCGTCAACAATTTCATGCATTCCTTGTTCAGCGAAGTGGATTTGTACTTGAATAACAGACTGGTCAGCAGCAGTATGGATACTTACCCTTACCTAGCGTTCCTGGAAAATCTCTTGACGTACGAAAAAGAGGCCAAGAACACTCATCTGGATGCTTGTGTGGTATGGAAACCTGACACCACAGGTTAAGACACGTTTAACGACACAGCCCTGACAGTCGATGACGATCCTTACAATGTGGGTTTTAACAACCATCGAGAGAAAATCCTGCAAGGTCGTAATTTAGAACTGATGGATCGTTTGCATTTGGACATGTGGTTGCAAGACAAGTATTTTCTGAACGGAGTGGATATTCGCCTGAGACTCAATCGCAGCAGTGTCGCTTTCCATTTGATGGCTCATGCCAACGAGTACAAAACCATCATCCAAGAAGCCAGACTTTACGTGCTTCGCGTAGAAGTGTTACCTAAAGCGGGAAACGACATCAGTCAAACATTGAGCAGATCGACCGCCAAGTATCCGATACGACGTGTAGAAGTGAAAACGTTCACTATTGCTGCTAGACTCCGATCCAACATCGAAGATCATCTGTTCCAAGGACAGTTACCCAAACGTTTAATCGTTGACATCGTCAGTAATGCAGCCCTCAACGGAGCCCATGATCAAAATCCTTTCGAGTTTAAGCACTACAGAGTGTCCAAGATCGAGGTCAGTCGCGATGGCAAGACTTTGTGTACCAGACCCAACGAACCTAACTTTGCCCAGAAGAATTACTTATTATGCATTCGCGTCCGTTGTTGTGGATAGTATAGTGTGTATGTTTTATGCATTCGCGTCCGTTGGTGTGGATAGTAGGTATAGTGTGTTTTATGCATCGCGTTCGTTGGTGTGGATAGTATAATGTGTGTGCTTATGCATTCGCGTCCGTTGATGTGGATAGTAAATATGGTGTGTGTTTTATGCATTCTCGTTCGTTGGTGTGGATAGTATATAGGTGTATGTTTTATGCATTCTCGTTCGTTTGTGTGGATTGTAAATAGGTGTGTGTTTTATGCATTCTCATTCGTTGGTGTGGATAGTATATAGGTGTGTGTTTTATGCGATCTCCTTCCTTGGTGTGGATAGTGTAATATGTGTGTTTTATGCGTTCTCGTCCGTTGGTGTGGATAATATATAGGTGTGTGTTTTATGCATTCGCGTTTGTTTGTGTGGATAGTAGATATTGGATTTTTTCTTTCTCCCTTTCTTTTGTGTGTATTGGTCTTTGTCCCCATAAAACTCCCTTTATCCATATTAAATTCAATTCACCTACCTACCTACCTACCTACCTAAAGTATCGCGTATTCAGGTCAGCCAGTTCAGTGACGTCACTGAAGCTAGAAATTTTTGAGGCTATAAATATAGACTTGGGTTTTTCCAATGGGAATTTACACAGTATCGCGTATTCAGGTCAGCCAGTTTAGTGACGTCACTGAAGCTTGAAATTTTGAGGCTATAAATATAGACTTGTGTTTTCCACAGGCTGTAGCTATAAATAGATACTAGGTCTAAATGAAAAATGTGATTCGGATTCGTGTTCGGCTGTTGCCATTATTCCCCTAGTGTTGAGTAAAGTGATGGCATTGAAGCTGAAAAGTTTGAGACTATAAATATAGACTTGGGTTTTCCACAGGTTGTAGCTATAAATAGATGAAAGGATGAGAAAAAGAAGAAAAATATACTGTAGAAGATGAGGTGGTGGTGGAGAAGAAGAAGGGAGGAAAGTAGAAGAAACTAAACGACCCCATTCAGGGCCACTCATATGTCTCGAAAAGATGTCTACTCTCTCTTGCCTAAAAATTTTTTAGTTGTTTGTATAATTTATGTGTAATGGGTCAATCCATTGCCTCAAAAAGATTTACTCTTTCTTGCCTAAAGAAAGTTTTAGTTGTTGTATAATTTATGTTTAACTCACAAAAACATTATTCTCTGTTGCAAGTGTCCAGTACCGTGACATCACCCTACCTGTTCCATTCCTATTGTTGCCATACAAAATTCCCATTGACGCTATAGTGTCCCAGGGTGTGCCATTTGACGCTATAAATCTTGACGCTATAGTAGAAAAAGTAGGGTCCCGTAATGCTAATTCCCACTGATGCTATAGTATATCTTATTTTAATTTTTTATTTACAATTTTTCAGTTTCCGCGAAGGTCGGTATGAGTTTAAATAATTTCAGTACTACTTTAAGTCTTGGTAACATTTTTAAAATTTATCTATGGATAATTTTCAGTCTCCGCTAAAGTCCGATGCAATTTCAGAATTTAGTGCTACACTTTGTCTTTCCCATTTCTGACAACCAAAACATCTGGCTAGTTATCAGTTTCCATTCAAGTCCGCTAAATTTTTCGGAAATTTAGTGCAATATTTTAAGTCACGGCAATCTGAATACAATCTTCCGGAGTTTTTCTCAGTCTCCACTACAGCTTGGGACATTTTAGTAATCTTAGTACTACTTTTAGACTAAACAAATATAATTTAATCTTCTGGGATATGTTCAGTCTCCGTTAAATTCTGGAACAATTTTGTAATTTTAGCGTTACTTTTAGTCATAGTCATTTGAATATTAATGTTCCAGATTTTCTCAGTCTCCACTGTAGTCCGGGACAATTTCGTAATTTTAGTACTACTTTTAGTCTCAACCAATGTAACCTAATGTTCAGGGACATGTTTAGTCTCCGTTAAATTCTGGGACAATTTCCTAATTTTAGCGTTACTTTTAGTCACATCCATTTTGGCGTTAGTCTTTTCCTTGATTATAACTGTTTATAGCATCATTATAATAATGCAAATTTATGAACACCGTCAACATAATTTCAGGTCTAGGTAATGCTTTATATATAAATCTCGGGCTTATATTAGTATATGTCTGTCTCAGTTTCTGTTGTGTTTGTCTCTACCTAGAGTGGTAACCACGCGTATTAGGTCAGTCCCTTGCTACATTGTTGCCAACTTCCCGTACCATCATTAATTTTGAAGCCCATATCGTCCCAGGCTGTGGCATTTGGACCTACTACATTTTGGGCCCATATCGTCCCAGGGTGTGCTTTTCGGCCTATAAATCGGAGGCCCATATCGTTCCAGGGTTAATTTCCTTCTTTGGCATGATGAGGGCCCTATCGTCCCCTATTACTATTCTCCAGTTCACGAGTCAAGATATCATTTAGCTGAACACGTCCTAATACCTGTATAAATTTTAAATATTTTGTGTGGTATGCCATATTTTTCCATCTTTCGTTACGCAGTTACAAGTTAACAGTATGTATTCTGGGTCTTTATTCAGGAATTCACAAAACTTCTAGACGTAACTTAACAAGCCAGTTTAACCTTAAACACAGATTTGATTTTGATAAGCAATGTTTGGATCGGTAATTAACGAAGAAAAAAGAATAACAAATATAATGATTCATAACTCCGATAGAGAACAAAAGAAGTGTTGACAATGTAATGTTAGTGTCACCCCATAGCAAAGTGACTGCATAATTTGTTTTTTAATTCGTTTGCATTACCAATGCTTCATGCATGCCTTTATCAGCAAAGTAAATTGAAAGAGCCAAACCAAAGTGAAAAATGCGATTTTTATGTCAGTACGATGTTAGTGAATACCTACATCCGAAAACGTAAGTTACCTTATTGAACATTAACTAAAACTTTATTCGTAACAACTGCTGTAGACTAAGCAAATACCTTCTCTTACCAGGATCTAGAGGAATACGGTGACCACGATAATAGCCACAACGCAACAATATTACGCTGACGAGAAAAAGAGACAGGAGGAGTAAACTTCCATATTCTATAAAACATAAAGAGACAGACGTGTGAGCGATAAAACTTAACAATGATGCTGAATGAAGTAGCACAAGCTTGTATTCACCAGTGACATCAGTAAATGGGAATAGATGATCTGCCGTTTAGAGTTAATCATAATAAATTCTAATGCATAAATATGACTTTCACTGTAACGTACAGGAATTGCTCATTTAAGCATTCTACTGGTTTTTCATAATTTAAAAAATGACTCCTTCACAATAAATTATGCCGATGGACATATTAAAATGCTTTGGATCAGCAGTTAAAAGACAATCCCTTTTTAGAGGTCAATTTTTTCAAAATTTAAATCAGTACATTTTAAATATTGTAATTTTACGTAATATTCAATTAAACGTTCGTTCAAAGTGACATTTTCTATTATCCAACGATCTATGAAGTTCTGCGTTATATTGTATAACAGAACGTAATATTCTTAATATTTTGTTTAACTTCTTCATCGTTTTACTTTCCTTATATCTCATCCTTCTCTTCAACCTTCTTTTTCTTCTTCTTCTTCTTCTTCTTCTTCTTATTATTATTATTATTTGTCCTTTTCTTCTGCTTCTTCTTCCTCCTATTCCTTTTCTGTCTTCTTCTTATGCACGTAACAAATTTGACCTATACACTGTTTCACTTTGTATGTTGTATGTGTGTCGAACATATTAAATTAATAACATCTATACTTGCATATAAATGGGATCAAACTGCAAACTACACAGACCAAAATCTGTCGGCTCATTTAAAGCTTGTAAACTCCTCAATTAAAATAAAGTTTAATTTGCAAATTCAAACCAAAGGCTTTTAATGGCAATATTACAACTCAGGAAAATATTAAGAACACAAATCCCTAAATTTCAAAAGTTTTTGTAGAAAAAATACCTCAGATATCGCCCAGTGGCTAGTAGCTATCCTGTTTTCAATTAGTCCCACTTGATGCTCATAGCTGTCACGGAATTGTATAAATCCTTTGATTTATTAAATACATGTACTCGGGCTTCGTTTTGTGTACAACGATACCCGAGGGTGATTTATGTATATTGTACATTATTTCGAAACAGTGAGTCCGTTCATCCTATGCCGCACGTGCGAAGTGCTTTCGATAGGAAAAACCGAATACTTCCTACGCACAGACGATGTAGGCTTCATCGTCTGTGTATAAATGCCTCACCGTAAGGCGATATCTTCACATTAATGAACGTCTTGTCAGGTAGCAGTCTACTTAGGGACTTGCACATCTTCAGCTGTAGAGGAATGTAAGTTATTTATTAATTTCTTATGTAAATTATTTCTTATGTATATTGTGAGTTATAGCTATTGTACTACCACGTTTATTTTGGCATATTTTCTATGTAGCTTCGGCTTGCGTGGTAAAATGCAAATATTTTCTGTTCGTGTTTGTGACTTAGCAAAAGCTTTATATTAGCAATGTAAAGCTGCATTTTATTAAGAAACGTTTAGCACCATAGGATTCATATCGGACACGGATAGGTTCACTTCTGAACCTGTTTATTGCTTGGTAATGTTGTGCCGATAATGTAATTTGGATAGCTTACCGTATATAACGTCATTACGTGTTATCGTATATGCCCGTGTCATGCATAGTACACGGTGTTAGATGTATTTTCAGCTGATCGGAGTCGACGTGGTACCAGCTGTAGAGCTAACCATAGAAGTTGACCATAGCAGCTGTAAAGCTGAACCATAGCAGCCGTAGAGCTGAGTGAGTGTTGCTGGTCGAGTAGCAGGTGATCGGGCGTTGCTGACCGAATTGGTGGGCGCTGATTGCTAGATTGACCAAGAAACTGAATAGTGGTTGGTGAGTACCTATAATGGTGATTGCTTGACTGACTATTGTGACTGGTACCCAAGTGTGCTAGTGACGGAATGTTTTGTGTTACTCCATGCATGTAATGTTTTAGCTGTGGGCTAATTTTGGGGTTTGTTATACTCAGTGTTTTGGGACTGTAAAGATATTTTGCATGATATCTACCACTTTGTTTTCATCATTTTACTATTTGAGTAAAGTACCTAATTTTTCACTATTTGAGTGAATACATTTTACTGTATGAGTAGTAAGTACATTTACTATTTTTGAGTAAAACGCATCATTCTTTTCGTCTTGTGAAATTACTGTGAATCGTTCACCTTTGTCCTTGTACTGTGTAAGGTCATTTATTTGTATTTATATTTGTTGCATTATTAGGTTCGTGCGGATTATGTTAATTTGTCCAATATTTGGATCTTATACACGCACGTATTAATCATAATTCTTTTCTCATTCAAGTCATTCATTAATAAACATTGTATTTGTATCACCATCAGAAGTGTTCTAATATAAATCTGAAATCCAACCCGGTTATCTTGTTACAATGACATTGATGACTCCTGTGTTTATTTTACACTTCTTTTCCTTTAATATTTCTTAGCTTATGACTTATTTATCTACGTTTCGTGTCAAAATCTAATGGTGAGTTTTGAAAAAAATTACCTTAGTTGCCAATTTTTACCAGTAATTTGCTAAATTGACAGAAACATCCACTTCTGTTTATTGTGCTACCCGGGTACACAATGCAAATTTGATCCAGCACAGATGCCAGCAACAACTAAAAGTGCAATCAATAATATTTGTTCAGGTCGATTAGGAGATGTCTTGTCCAAACTTGAAATTATGTCGATGTAAGATTAAAATGTCACGTGAAATATAATGTTCGTGTGCGTTAGCATATCATTGACCCCTGACCTAAATATGACCCTTTATAGCAAGATCTGATATGCCCTTGCCATAATCAGGACACCTTTAGCAAGATAATCCGGTCATGCTTTTTCTTATACTCAAAAATACAATAAAAACAAACTAGTTCTTTGAAGATCAACTGGTCTATTGATTTCCCCAAAAATGTTTATCCACAACGCCACTTAAGAAATAACCCAGGAGCTGTAGTTGGTCACCACCACCAACAAAACAGCCAACCGCCCCACCTGTACTTTTTCCCCCCAAAGTTATCTCATGTACATAAAATAGTGAATACTCTTCATTCACCCTTAGTAGTTTACGTATATGGAGGTCTGGACCATAGTAAATTTTAACGCGACCCTAAGTTGAACACATTTTAACAAATTATATCTTAAGTCAGTACTCACACATATCTAACAAGTATTAGAACTCTGCGACTCGATGGTAACATTTTATCAATTGTAAATTACTAGACCTGTTAATCTATGAAGGCAATTAGTCAAAGAACGCGAAAAAACAATTGGGAATTTTCAAAACACAACGATAAAAAGGACCCAAAGCTAGATCGTATTGAATTGTGAGCGAATATTGTGTTTATACCTAGAAACTAAAATCTCAGAGTCTCGTTAGCATTTTGTTGCTGTCGTATTGTTGGTATCAGTCTTAACTACGCATATCTAAATGGAGCGGAAGTTTCTACAACATTTCATTATATTCCTACGAGTGTTGTGCTCAAAATATTCACAAGAAACAACGGCAACAAAAAAGACTGCGAACAATCTTATTCATTGCCTTCTTGCATTCTTTATCCTTTGAAAATGTTAGCTTACTTGGCTCAGTTTGTTTGGAAATTCACCTGTGGACTCGGAGAACAGTTTATTGTTTAACATGCCAGAAAATATCCAATCACACAATGGATGCCAAAACTAATAAGAAAATAAGTAGATTATTTGTGCTTACGAATGAAGTATTACACAAGGATTTCACTTCTGACACGTGTTATGAGACAACCCATAATATGGGAAATGAAATCAAAGCTGTTGAATACTGTAATGCATTTTTTCACACACACATAAGCACATCCTAAAATACACTTTACTATTGTACATACTGTAAGTTCAAAGTCAAAATGCTATATTTAATCCAGTCGATCTTTGTTCCAGTTTTAAAAATAAAAAAAAACTAACTGGCCTGTACCGTAATACCGATGAGGGCACAAGCAAATATTGTTTTCAAATATGCTATATTACCACAATGCCGTATCGGAAACGTATGCTCGGTACTTTTTTCCTAAATCTATGGCGTTATGTATATTTAATTTAATTGTTTGTTAGTTTTTTTTTATTTCATTACATGCTATTGTATTGTAACAATGTATGCTGGACGTTTGACCTTGTCCAAAATTGATCTTATTTCCGCTTAACTTGATTGAATTTTTTAAAATTTGTTTTATTTCATTTTATGTAAACAACTAATAAAAGCTTCATTATTGTATGTGTATGAACATAGTATCGGGGTTTTTAATCAGGTAAACAAAGAGCAGTTATGTTTATTTGGGTCGAGTTTTTTTGAATTTCCTAAGTGAATTTTAAGGTTATTGTGTTTAAGTAAACAGGGCTCATTAGATTATTCTAGAAGGTTATTTTCCATTAGGTATTGCATGTTTTTTAGCAAATGCTAATTGTGACCTAAGGTCAATTAGAGAACTAATATATATATATATATATATATATATATATATATATATATAGTGAGAGAGAAGAGTATATATATATATATATATATATATATATATATATATATATATATATATATAAGGTGCAGTTATATACATATATATACACTGTGAGGATTTTACCATTCGTCCTTTAACATCTAGCACTTTCAAGGTGCATTTATGTTACCAGTTTGGGCTGAGAATTTTATTTTCTTCAAATTATTGAATTCAAGTGATTATTTTCTCTGGAAATACAAAAGTGCTCTGACAAAATTCTTGGATAGAGACATTCACTAGAATTTATACTGAATACAGACCTGGAATTATGTCTCTGTGATTCAACATGAAAAGACTCTTTGACACATCAACGCTTTAATATCTATTACAGACCCTTGAGTTTGGATTGCTTTGGGACTTGTACTGAATTTCATTCAGGACTTTATATTACTAGGAGTTGTGTCTGTAATTCTTGGATTAGTTTGGGATTTAGTTCGCAATACCGTAAGTTCTTTTTTCTCATTTCACTTTGCATTTTTGGGAAATAAATTGTTAAATTTTACAAAGCTTGTTATCTTTCATTCTTTTCTGTTACTTTAAGAGCATAGACTCGTAACAATGGGAGAACTCAAATTACAAAATATGAGGAAAAATATTACAATGGTCAATTGCTAAACAGATGTAAGCATCGGCTTCAAGGTAAACAATTTTTCGTAAAAATATACCCGCTGAACCTAAACTTTGGTTAAGCGTCCGAGAAACATGAGGTACAACCAGGTTCGATTTTCGAAATGGTATTTTTTACTTGTTTGTTTTACCAACGTTTTATATATGACGTTTCTCGATAACATGGGTTGTTTGTCTATTTTTACTATTTTATTTCAACGGCATCCATAGCACATTATTGGCCATATCAAAAACCCGATACCCACTGAGGCCAGCACGGGTCGCTGCCTTGGTGTGTATCTGGGAGAGCGGCATTTATCACCTTTTCCTCGGCATGATATAGCCTATCATGTGTTGAAAGTGCCATAATATTTAGGTGTATGTGCATGAATAAAATTCACGTACCTTTTGTTTGGATAAAATAGGTGTGTTTAATACATATAGGTATTTTAGCTTTCCAACAATCCTGAAAAAAAGTTACGATAAATTTTACAGTACATAAAAATAAATGAATTTCTAATCGGAGAAGCACAATCATTTACGTCCACTGACTGAAACTCTCTCTCAGCAGTTTACAACATATAGGTTACAATTTGATCCGTAATGTGCGATATTTATCTCTCAAGTGATATAGATTACTTTTCCCGGTCTCAAGTCAAATATTTACACGTTTTTTTAAACTGTCACATTATTTTATCACACGGCAACTATATCAGCCTGAAATAGATAGAACTACATGATTTGGGACACTGGTACTTGTTTCATTTTATTGTATTGATCCAAAGTAGAGTCCTTGGAATGGTGTGCAGTAAACCTAAATCCAAATGGCTTATTTTTCTGATAAGATACAGACTACGACGCAGCAAAGAAGACCAGTCGCCATATTTTCGAAATTTAAGCAAGAAACGTATCAAGGCCCCAAACTCAGATATCATGCTTTGAGGAATTAACGTAATTAAAATTTACCTGATAGAGAAATCGAAGTTTGGAAGATCCTGAACATTTTACAAGTCTAACTTCATTTTAATCAAAGTTATGACCTAAGTTTCTGAATTTTGAGCTTGAATGTGAGTTCTGCTTAAAACGGTTGAAGAATACGTGGCCAGGAATTTAAATATCCAGATCTTGCATTCATCTTTTAGCATGGTAATATCCAAGAGCAATCTCAAATCTTTCCAGTTGTATTGCATTTTGTTTTTGATTAGTGTCATATTATTCTCATTTTGTGTTTTCTGCTTGTTTCATTTTTGGTTCGCTGTTTTTGTTTTGTTTTTTAATTTTCAAATCAAGAACTGATTAAAAATTTAATATAAAGAATCACATATATTCTTTCCACCAATGAGCAATGTGGTAATATTGGGAATGAAAGCTAAAGAATAGTACATCCTGACACGATACAAAATAATAGCAAGCAGCGGTATCAAAATGTGTTAACCTCCAATAAAATGAATTTTCGCTAAAAGAAAAATTGACATCAACAACAAATGAATAGCGGACAAAAAATTAGAAGGTAAAAAGAATACTTAAAGAAAACACATACAATGCCTGAAAGAAAACCGCAAACTTCAGTTAAAACAGTAAAAGACTATCGTTTTATATGAATGAAAGATTGAGAGAATGGGGTTTGGCGATCTGAATAAAGCTTTTCACATTTCGCATCTATTCATACTACCGTATGCGCATGTGCTTTGCAATATCTCGCAGTTATTCTCACCCATAACAAAGATTTTTATATATCAAAAAAATTACCACAGCCAAATTGAATGACTTCCAACCTTGCAATCTTTAAGTTGTATCGGTCTGTAATAATTATATACGTTCTTCTTTTCTTCCTGTCATCTGTGTAATAGAGTAGTCTGTTCCTCAAGATGATTCGGAAATTTTAATAAAGTTAGTACCAATTCCACCTAACACGGTGCTATTCGATTTAATATAGTCTGGTTACAGTAGCATATTTATCTGAATTGGTAAGCTGGGTTAAATGATATATGATGTGTATTGGTAACAATGAGAAGAGTTCTAGCTTGTTATTACCTGTAATTATTCTTGTTGTACGAAGATTGATGTATCAACCTGGCTACTATGTAATTCCATATAGATGTTCTTCTGTGTAGAATCGTTTAATTTTTAAACACGTCTTTTCTTGTACTGTTACGACTCTGGTTCAGTTCTCTCCTTATATACAAAATTATAGTCTATGTCGACTACATGTCGCAAGACACACAACATGACAGATCTTGCTATTCATTCTATTTCACAATAACTATTCACGTGACTTAACCCATCCAAAGGAAAATAACTTAATTCTTATAAGAACCACCTGACCCCACCAGCCAAAGAGAAATTACCCCAAAACTTGTCAATAGGTTTTATTATTAAAAACTTAACAAAATCTATTTATAGATCCTATGTAATCTGCAAGCAGTTTTATTAACTTAAAATAGAATCTATACCAGTATACAAAAGTGGCATTGTAATCTTCTTTTTAGATAATCACTACAATTTACCGTCAGGAAAAAAAAATTATACATAATATAGATAGTCATGAACCAGGAGTTCAAACATAATAGGTTTACATAACACCATAACAGTACATAAATGTATAGTGGCGTTTCACACCAAAACATACTAAACGTTTTCTTTTGGAGGGCTTTTTGTTGGGTTGTTGTTGTTGTTGTTGTTTTTCGATCGTGTACTACGTGGTTCTTTTGTGCATATTTCTAGCTGATTTCTGGGGCTTGGCTCAATATTTGTTAAAACCGGTGGTTTTGATTTTAGAAGGTCATGTCTGATGCAGCTTAGCGTGTGACGTGTCAAGGTATCGCACTCTGGCCTTTGTGCGACAGTAAGACTTCAGCCGGGTTTTCGGCAGACTGGAGGGAATACCGTATATGGGATAATTCTTGGTACTTTGCCCTTGTGTGACAATTGTGATCAAACAAGCGGAGTTGGATAGGGAATTATACATCTACCAAGGTTTTCAGAATAATTGGGTTTTACGTGCCTTTCGATATTAGAAAATTTGGTATTTTGGAATGTGTGCATATTTTATTTCACAATTTTGCAACAAAACAAAATCTACAAAAACTATAGCACATCCCCCTTACAAGGGCTGTTTTATAACTTTATTTTGCTTAAATCATTAGACTCTAAAGTTGAAGGGTGTGAGCATTCAATATTGATGTAAGGGCTGCGTATTCAATATGAATAGACCAATATTTGTCAATTTCGCGAAAAATTCTTATAGTAACTTCTCACTATGAAATAGAAAATTAAATTTGTGTGCAAAAAATTAGAGAAATTCTAGTTATGACATCCATTCATTACATTCCATTCCTTATAACACCTCCATAGAGGCAAGAATTTGGTCGTTGTTTATTTGTTGTTTTGTATAAATCAAGATGAACCCATAACTACATGTGAGTATGTTTTCAACTTTGTAAATCTTATAAGAAGTTATCTTTGATATAAACATCCTTTTAGTTTAAAGAAAGCAATTATAATGGTTTCTACCCCTAAAAAAGAATAAAAAATTCAAAAATATTTTTACTTTTTTAAATGATACTGAAAATGTATAAGTAAACATTGTAAACCCAGGCTGATTAGTGTTTATTTACTATCAATTGTTCTAGTAAGGAAGGTGGGAATTCAAATTGCAAAGCATGTAAAACGCAGTCAGGCTTTCGACTAGTAACCAAACGAATGCGCTTTCGATTTTCACCATCAGACGAGCCTTGAGTTGATACTGTTATGTCTTCAGGAAAAACACATTACTTTTCTCGCCTCGGAACCATTTAACCTTAAAAGTGTTGATGCGCCATAAAAACATTTGAACCCAACCATTCATAATCCTGAACGTCATTTATTTCTTATGTAAGATAAACTTCCATTGTAACGTGCCAACTGCTGAAAAATCGTGCTGAACCAGTAGTTAGAGAATTATTTCCCATCCATCGACCTTGTATACATTTTGTCTACTGTAATTAAATGTTTAAATTCACGAATCATTTTGTCACACGAAGTTTCATATAGCATCCAGGGCAAGAGGCAAAAATAACAAGAAATATGAATAAAAAAATCGAAATAAAGAAAGAAAAGAAATATGGCATAGAAAGCCAACATATCTGGGATTTTTACAGTTTATATATTATAACAAATCTCGAAGATACTAGCAAGTTTCCTTTACGTATTATAAAACAAAGAAAACTATAAATTTTGATATCTTTTTCTGAAACTATAACACAATAGAGTTTCAATACATTACAAGCTAAATTGTCATACTCATCGTCCGTGTGACACGCAATCAGCGATATAGGATAAACAAACACTAAACACAATAGTTTAGGATACAAACAAACATATTTACACCATTAAAATGAATGAGAACTGTTAGATATGACACATGAAGACAAAACTAAACAAAATGAGAAATTACATATCAGAACTAGAACGAGGTCTCAAAACTAATGTAACATTGTAACAATAGACAATTAGGCAACTTAGGGTAAAATTTAGTCATAGGAAATACTTGGTAGAATGTTTCGCGATAATTTATCCCCCTTAAAACTTGATAATTGTGCAATTACAAAATTGCAAGAAAATTGTCCAACGTTGGAGTTCATTCTTAGAGTAAGAAGCAACTTACGATCAACAAAATACACACAAAACAAAGACAAATCATGTGAGAAAATGAGAAAACCCTGTCTATTAATGTCTCAATGGTATGGGATATCTACAAACGAGAGTTCACTATAGGTATAAAGAAAAAAAAAAAAAAACAGTTCAAAAGCCGTCTTAAAATGAATAAATTACATGTCAATTTTATGCTCTTAGAACAGCAAAAGTTTGAAAGAGTATAATCAAAGAGAGACGAAGTGTACACGTGTTGGTCGTATAGAATCAAATTGTTGTCAACATACATACATACATACATACATACATACATACATACATACATACTGTAACGGGGGGAGTGACGCGGGGTGAGAAGTGCATGTGAGCATCCGTTAATGATTTGGCGATCGTATCTAGAGGATGACCTCCCTCGATGTTATTGCCCAGTGTGAGTAGATAGATAGAATATTGACAGAGAACTAAGCAATACTATTGAGAAAAAATAAACAAATACGAGCCCCTTTAAACAACAAAATAAATAAATTTAATTAATTAATACATCCGCTAAAATTGCAATTACAATCCAACCGATTTACATTAATGGAATTTAATGGTAGTGTTCAATTTACGGATTCGTTCATCATAGTAACGAGTGGTGAAAAGAGTACAATGTCCACGCCCGACTTGCATCACCTGGCGTCGTTCTCTCTTGACTTTGTGTATTCCACGTCTAGCGTGTATGCTTGGTTCTTCCACTTGACCCTTCTATTCTGAACTCTCTATTTGCGGACTTCCCTCTTGGACTGTCCTCGTCGGGTTTCTCTCGGGGAGGGATATAGAAAGCTGTTCCCTTAAATGACAAGATTACGACTAAAGCTGTATATGTTTCACCAACTATCCGTATATATATAAAATCTCTCACTTTCATTATTCAGAGACGTAAATAGCTATCCACACTGCATAAATTCTGACATAAGATGACCTTAACGATTAACGGTCCTTACAAATATACTGTATTTGAGGTAAGGTACAATCGTTATCTATAGTTACAAATGACCATTGCAATATACCAAGTCTGACCTTAATTAAACAGTTCATCGCCCTTGCTCCGCGTGGCAATTTATTAGCAATTGACACGTGCGCTGTATACAAACGATGCTGCCGTATATATCAGCATAAATTACTGTACGTCTTCTTACCTCTAGCTAGCCAGTTCCACTCAATAAGATAAATGCTCGATTACTATTGTATAAGATTCACTAAATTCTAGCTTACAGTAACCAATAACCTGCAAGATCATTTGAGCATTACAAAATCATATATAAATATGCAATTATCATTAACTCACGATAAACAGTATCATCCTACAGACAAAGGAAATTCATTCATATAACCATAAGAAATTCTACACATTGAATGTTTGGATTACATCACAAATCCGTCAATTCTATAAATGAACTAATGACTGTTAAAATAAAGAAAAAATTGCATAACACTCTAACATATCAACAGAATCCTATGGAATTGAATAACGATACATGCATGGATCATAAGCGTATCAAACACATCTGCATAAAACCAAACAAACAAAACAAAAAATTACATGGAAATTAAAATTGCGTACCTTAATGCTGTTTCTTTTCCACACAATCGTGCGTCCTAGTACTACAGCCTGTCTTTTCCTTCCAAGACAGCTATCTGGCCTCTTTACTTTGTTTAACGAGGAAAAACTCTACTTTAGGGTTTCCCCAGGAGCCTCAAATTCGACTTCTCGCGAGCAAAATTGGACTAAAGAATTCTGAACCAAGTCGCTACCTTAAATTCAGATTACTTCCAAAGTGCTCGCCTTAATTTTAGCTGACCCATTGAAAGCAACTGCTCTTAAATTTTTCCGAAAATAAGCATGTCTTTCATCAGTTTTTGACAGCCTAGAATATGTTGCAAATAGCTTTACTTTGAAGATCAATTATTTGACATGCGGTCCTTTACAACAGATACGGTCGGTAATTCTAATGTACTCTCTGCCAATATACCGTTACGATGGCTGGGTCAAATCCACAGAAGCTTAAAGTAGGCCCTTTTGTTTCACAGATGAAACAAGGGAAATCTCAAAGTGAACTTTCTCAAAGACCTTTTTGACTTGACTATGATAAAATCTTAATGCACAATTTATTCAACTTTAGGATCTAATACATGTTCAAAATTCCACACATTACATAGGCCCCTCTTTAAGAGTAAAATCTGGGACTTTGCTCTCTGAATTTTGAAGTTGCATTTCAAGTCATTGTTTACATGTCCTGAAGTGACCTGTTCACCTCAGAATGAACTAATCTACTCAGACAATATGCTCCTACATTGGCACTTCCTTTAATGTAACGTAATTGAATTTGATATTGGTGAAGAAATAATGACCATCTCATTAAACGACCATTCGTCAATTTAGCTTGGGCCTCATAAGCAAGCGGTTGGTGGTCAGTTTCCAGAATAAACTTTCGCCCATACAGGTAGCGCTGTAATTTGGAGATTCCAAAGATGATCGCCAGGCATTCACTTTCGGTAACTGAATAATTACGCTCAGCAGGAAATAGCTTTCTGCTACCACATGCAACCGGGAGTAAGTTCCCATCATGTTTCTGCAGTAAAACTGCACCAAGACCACGGTCAGAAACGTCGGTACGTAAGACAAAGTCCTTTGTCACGTCCCGTAGTCTAACTATGGCGTCTGACGTCAACCTATCCTTCAATGTCTGAAATGTCCTTTCACAAGCGTCGGTCCAGATAACTTTCGTCTGAGCCTTCTTCCTTGTCAAATCAGTCAACGGACTAGCAATAGCGCTGAAATTTGCAACATACTTACGATAATAACCTGCAAGTCCTAAAAAAGGATCGCACTTCCGTTTTTGTAGTTGGACGTGATGCGTTCCGAAGCTGGTCGACTTGAGCACTGTCTGGGGTTAATGTATCTACACTGAGGGTGTGTCCTAGATAAGTCAGTCTCCGAAATCCTATGTGACATTTAGACGGTCGGGCGGTGAGCCCTGTCTGTTAAAGCCGTTCCAGAACTTTTCTCAGTAAGACCACGTGTTCTTCCCAAGTTGGCGTCGCCAATAACAAATCGTCCATGGAATTCAAAACTCCGGTCCCTCTTAAAGGTTCTAGCAGTTTTCTCATCATTCGGGTGAAAATGCTGGGTGCATTCTGGACCCCGAACGGCATGACTACCCATTGGTAGGTCCCATCTGGTGTTGCAAAGGCAAATTTTGGACGGTCTTCCTTACGAACTGGAATTTGTCAATATCCCTTTGACAAGTCTATTTTCGAAAAATATTTGGCGTTAGTTACTCCGGCAAATATTGACTCAGGATCTGGTAACATTTCCACCTGTAATTCCGTGATCCTATTTAACTTCCGATAGTCAACACACATGCGGTGATTACCATCCCTTTTCTGTATCAAAACAACCGGTGAACTATACGCGGATTCGGCTGGTTCAATGACCCCTAAGTCAAGCATAGCTCGAATTTCGTTCCGTACGGTTTCTAACTTCGCATGAGGCAGTGGATAGGGTTTCAGTTTCACAGGCGTTTCATCCAGTAACTTCAAACTGAACTCCTCCAAGTCCGTCATGCCTGGTCTTTCGGTCAAGACATTTGCGTAGTCGTGGAGTATCTCCTCCAGCTCTTCACGTTGTTCTGACTTAACGTTACGTCAAGGACGACGTCGACGTTGGTTTCATTCCTCGTCAAAGGACAACTAGGAAGTACTTCCACCACTCCTCCTTTGTCGTCGGGTTCCTCAGTCCCAACTGTAGCAAACACGAGCTCAGTAGGTGTCTCTCTTTCACGATAGCGTTTAAGAAGGTTAACGTGGTACAACTTCTCTTTATCTCCCACTTTGATACGATAGTTCTGTCCACCCTTCTTTTCCGTTACAACGAACGGTCCTCTCCAGGATACTTGGAGTTTGTTGTGTTCCAACGGTAACAATAACAACACCTTGTCACCAACTTCAAACTTCCGTTCTTTCGCCCTCTTGTCGTAGTACTTCGCTTGACGTCCCTGTGCGTCACGGAGATTCTTCTGGGCCAAGTTGCAAACTTCCTCCAGCTTGTTACGGAGGTCAACAACATATTGATACGTTGTTCGTACTTCCTGGGATGCCTTTTCATCCGTCCATAACGGTTTCAATACAGCCATGGGTCCTCTCACTGTCCTCCCATAGACTAGTTCAAAAGGGGAAAATCCTAGACTAGCTTGGGATACTTCGAGGTACGCGAAAAGTATCGCGGGAAGGTATCGATCCCAGTCCTTGGGTCGACCTTCGCACACCTTCTTCAGATCTTGCTTCAACGTCCCATTGAAACGCTCTACTAGACCATTGCACTGCGGGTGATACGGGGTAGTAGTCAGGTGCCTAATGGAAAGTAACCGGTTCACTTCTTCCATCACCTGGCTAACAAACTGCGTCCCTTGGTCAGTTGTAATCTCTTCAGGAACACCAACTCTGGACCAAACTCCTAACAAAGCTTCAGCCACCGTAGCTGAATCAATGTTCTTCAACGCAACGGCCTCCGGGTATCGGGTAGCATAATCAACAATCGTTAACACATAACGATTACCACTTTCTGACGCAGGTTTTATCGGACCTATCAAATCCATAGCCACCCTTTAGAAAGGTTCATCAGTCAGAGGGGTGTTTCCTAGTGGCACTGGGCGGTGTGAGATCTTAGGTGCCACCCGCTGATACTTGTCACACGACAGACAAAATTTCCTTACATCCCCATACACACCTGGCCAATAGAACTCCCTCACTAACCAAACTCTCGTCTTTGCCACACCCATGTGACTACCGAGTAGACTCTTATGTGCTACCCTAAGCACTTCTTCTCTCTTAGATAGAGGTACAATCACTTGCTTATACCGCTCGGCTCCTTTCCGGGCGTATCGATACAAGATACCCCGTTTCAGCGCGAACTCTATCTCACCGTCAGGTAAGTTCCGCACGGACTTCTCCTTTGCATACCCGCGTAACCTGCTAAGGGTAGAATCTTCCTCTTGAAGTCTCCTTAATTCACCAGGTAGTAAATTATCTATGGGCGAAGTCGAGGGGTTCAGCGGCTTCGACCCTGACCTTCGCTTTATAGACCTCGTCTCTACGGACACCACGTGTACGGGTGTACACGTCATAGGATTAGGCTATGGCAACACATACCTACATCCTAAAATACGTCATGCAACAACCCTGACAAGCACGCTGCTTGAATTCGTCCTTTCACTTACGGCGAATCAAGATCGATGTAAACAACTGGAAGGGAATATTTACTCCTATTAGCAAATTGAACTTCCACTGTCTCACCTGTATAATCAGCAGGTCTGACAAATTTGCTATCCACCAAAGCTGGATAACCACAACCGGTGTCATACAACACAGTAGCCCTCTCACCATTTACCATAGCTGTTGCTGTATTCGACCATTCCACAGGTTTACACTTTCTACCAGTGTCTGGTGTCACTACATTTATCGTGGGACGATATTTCCTGCAGTTCTTGAGAATATTGCCAGGTTTGTTGCAACCGTAGCACACAACTTCATCTTTCTTACCAGGAGTACGTTTATCTACTTACGTTAGGTACTATTTAACAGCAACAAAAATCAGGCAGAGATGGATAAAAGGAAAATAAGACCGTTTTTGATTGCTAACATCTTATTTAAAATAGCTTTTAAAAGAAACCTACAGCCCATTACGTTAGTGTATGTAACATATTTGCTTATTGTCCCTGTTGAAATAAACCTACTGGAACAATTGCATTAAATTGCATTCTTCTATACTATTTCATTTTATTAAAATTTGAACATGTTTTCTTATGTTATTGGATACCTGGGCATCCTTAGCCACCAGTCTGAAAAATATTCCAGAAAAAAATCAATCCAAAACGGGCTGTTTCTCTTTTCTGAACGAATTTCAAGAGTTTTAAATCTTTTTTCCGTTTTTATAGAAGCATTATGACATGTTATTGCTGTGAACCTTTTCATTTTGTTCTTTTTCATTCTGTATAATGGAATATTTTGACTTATATCAGACTTTCAATATGTGTCTACAACAAGCAGATGTTAGTATATGGTGCCGCTGTCAGGAAATTCATTTCTAAGTACGTGACAACATCCGAAACAAGTGGTCTCTTCCCCATATCAGAGTCAGTTGTTCATTCAGGAGATAAATCGCCGGTGCTGATGTATATTTGCTCCTGAGTTGTTCTTTATTACAAAGGATAAGCCAATGTCGATTATATACAGCTTCATCAGCTTACTTCTTTACCTCAAGAAAAGTATAAGAGTATTTTACAAAAATAAAATTCCAGATGGTCACTTTTGGTATATATTATATACGTCTGTGTCTTCAACAAAAGGAAAACCTGTTCTTTGATTCGAACATGTTGCTCCTCACGCAAAAAATTTAACAACAAGAAAAACAATTACATGCAACTACCTGTAATTTCCTATTTTCATGCTTCAGTACACAAAATGAGGCGAAATATTAGATATGTAATACTATTCGATGACAGGCTCCTAAATTTTTTCTAACCATTGAAGTTTACAAATCGACTTTCTTCAAACAGCTTTTCTACTGAAAGAAAATTGCAAAAATCACACAGCAATATATTAAAAGGTTATTAAAGCAAAGAAACGTCAGAAACCGCTTGGAGTGTAAATGAAAATCTCTCCTTTCATCCAACTACAAATAATTACGCCACCACTAATAACGAGTACATGTGCAATTCATCCAGTTCGTGTAGTAAAACATCAAACTTTTAGAATAAGTCCAGTTATTACTTTTTGTACCATTTCTCCAAGACTGATGAGCTTAGACCTAACCGTTAGATTTCAGTGTCCTTGTATTTATATAGAAACTTCAAACGATGCAGAATGAGGACGTCGAAGCAATTTCAGTTCCGAATTTATAGCGAAACTTTGTGTAGCAATAACTTTGCTAATATTAGAAGCCATATAATACTGGCAGCAAATCATATTCAATCACCTGATTATACAGATATCGACAGAGAAATGTGCATGAAGTCCACGAAGCATTTGATTTGGCTATGCTATTTGGTCATATGATCTTGTCTTTGTATTGATTCAGAGTTTTGTCACGAAATTGTCTTGCTCCCTGTCAAAAGTATGTTTTACTGTGAATTCTGGTGTTTGCATATCTACATAATTTATCTTCTTCGTAGTTAAAATTAAATTAGAATATGTTAAGTTCATATACCTGTCTGTGTTACTAATGTCACTTTCATGCACTTTAAACTGCTCTGATGCACAAGTGGTCGTTTTCAAGTCATCCGCCTTTCTAATTTTGCGAAAGTATATAATGAGAATTATTACCACCAGAACGACAAACAAACAGCCGCCGATTACACCTCCAATTATGTTTCTGTCTCTTATGGAAATACCCTTTTCTCCCACAAAGCTTTGGTTATCGGTTACACTTTCAGAGTTTTCAGGAAGACTATGGGTGGTGAGAGTAATAATGTTGCTTGTTCTTGTAAGAAGGGAAACTCTGGTTAACATGGAAATGTTCGTTTCTATCGTGTATATATCAGATGATGTGGTGGAACTTTGGCTTTGAGTGGATGCTGAAATAAAACAAAATATCCATCCTAAATCATTACTTGCATTTAATACATAATTCATCATTATGAGTATTTGATATAAATCCTTTTTGAAGGCAACAGGGCCTTCGAGAGTATTTGAAATAGTTCAGTACAATCATTTTTATTTTGATATTATCCTAGTGTTGGCATATAAAATGTATCATTCGTCAACGTACGGTACCGGATTGACTACAAAATGTAATCTATTCATTAAAATATGTCGTTGCCAAAATCGTCCATAGCAAACTTCATTGACGAGATTTGAAATTCATGTCATACATGCATCTGCATGCAGTCCCGCATGGGCCGTACTGCGTAATCTAACGTTCATTTCGTTATGATCTAATAGGAATAACCTTTCAGTTTTCTGTTTTTTTTTCAACTTTAGATCGACAACTACAAACCTTGGCAATGCACGAGCTTGGTTATTTTCAGCTGGTAAATAAAAGTCAATTGTAGTAAGAAGCGTGCTTTATGGTAAATAACTGTAGATATGGATATTTCTGCATAAAAACCGGAAATTATCGCAAGTTATTGTTGGAACAAGTGTGTACGACATTATGGGTAAACTTGGTAGTGTTATAATTTTACTAGTTACACTCTTGTTACGTGTAGTCTCGTATAAAAATAACAAGAGAATAGAGTGAAGCCAACAAGCTTTGTATATTTTAACAAAATAATTTATTTCCCTAGAAAACAATGTAAAAATTGGAAATAGGACTTACGGTTTGTGAATATAATCCAAAATTTAATCCTAGGATTGAAAAATATAAGTCCTATCACTAAACAGTTCTAATTGAATCCGGGTTCGAATCTCGATGAAATTCCAATATAGAGGCGATGACGTCAGATGATGTCTGTACTGATGGTAACAGATCCTCGATTGAATCACAGTTTATAATGTTTCCGTTAAACTCCAGAATAAATTTCCACTGAATTTCTTTCTCCCAGAACTTTTATAAATATAAAGCACTTGTTTAGTTTTTAAGAGAATAAATTATTAAATTCCAAAAAATAGATGAACTTCAAAACAATTTGGCAACAACAATAGAAACCTCTTGAGCCCTCAAGGTTTAAAATACGACTGAAATATTTTAATACCAATTGACTGTTTTAAGCCTCGATTTTAGATCACATGGTAGCTCACGTGATGGACTTACGTAACACTAATTTGAACATCGCAATAGAAGCGTTCAACCGGAAGGCACGTCCGCCATGGAAGAACTTAGCGAATCTTATTATAAAATTCAATTAAAAAAAAGTTGTTTACAAATTAGAGACATCATGCAATCAGAAAATGACCTTGGTAACAGCCAGTCGTTTTAACTCGATGTTTACAAAATCTATGAACCAGAGTGAGCTAAAAATAGTGCTAATGTAATACCTTTTACGTTCTATACAAACTGAATTTACTGGAAAAAATATCGAATCCCGTGACAAAAATCATTACAATAAAATGTAATGAAACAAAATTAAAATGAAAGAGAATTTTAAAACACACAAGCAATTTAATTACATATACGTGACACTCTATAGCAATGAAGCTTCTTTTACAATGGAGAACATAATACCAGTGAATCTCATGAACATCCGTTTTCCAAGAAATAAGAGTTACTTGAAAGCTGCTTGCCTTTGATTGAAATATCATCAATACCAACCTCCGAGGAGTATCCATTTGTGGTCGCTTGAAATATGATCTGCAATTGAATAAAACAACCCAACAATGACAATTTAGTAAAGTGTCAGACAATATTTAATTCTATAAATTACTAGTATTAATTTAAAGTATTTTTTTATTTTAAAAAAATTCGTTTTCATGTTTGTGTGAATACCTGCATTTGCAGGTGGCGCTGATTTCTGAAGTAATAAAATACATTCTGAAATAAGTTAGGCAGAAAACATGTTAATGTGCTCTCTGAGACCTAATGTAGCAAATCCTATCATGGAAAAGAGAAGGAAAAAAAACGGATTATTAATTGCCCCAAAAAAGTCTGCCAAGTTTTTGTTGAAAAAGATCTAGCCCAAAGTTAACCACTGCAAACTTTCTTAAAAAATAGAATAGCACAAACCTGGTCTCCATATTTTGTAAAATATGTTTAGATTCTATATCCTCTCAAAGTGTGTGTGATTTGTGACATACACAGTCTGCCTTGGTGTTATACATCATGAGTTATGGCCACTTATCCTGCACTTCGACCGCTTGGAGTGTTCTGATTTTCTAAGTGTGTATTGTTTTGTGTGGTACAAAATCTCTATGTTGTCTTTTGTGAAGGATAACCAATTATCCTGCGAATCACATCCACTGCTTGGCGTGTTTTTATTCTCATGATATGCTACTTATTTTCAATTATACTATGGTCAGATAATTTTCTAAGATTAGTATCCAGAAACAAGATCTAATCTAATGTGCTGCATTCATTTCACATAGCTGCGATTATTATACAAGTACTTCATCAGTAGTAATAGGGGACCATCTACGGACAATAGGACTTCCATGTTAAACTGGGGGGGGGGGGTTGTACCCTGGCGACAATGGGAATTTAACATAGGAATTTTAACATGGTGGGACTATAGACGGACAAGATTTATAGCGACAAAATATCACCCTGGGTCTGTTTACAGACGACGGGAATTTCGTATACGGACAATAGGAATGGAACAGGTGGGGTGACGTCACGGTACTGGACACTTGCAACAATGTAGCAAGTACCATGACGTCATGCCACCTGTTTCATTTCTATACAAAGTTTTATGCATTCGCGTTGGTGTCACCTGTTCGGGAAATTTAACATGGGTGGGACTATAGACGGACAAGATTTATACGGACAAATGGCACACCCTGGGCTACTATAGCGTCAATGGGAATTTTGTATGGGAACAATTGGAATGGAACAGATGGCATGACGCCACGGAACAAGCTGAACACGAACGCGAATCACATTTTTCATTTAGATTTTCCATGCGCCAAATTTTAAAGCGCATGCGCATGACGTCACAAATATGACGTCGGAAATTCCTTTTGGAAAAACCTAGTATTTATTTTTAGCTACAACTTGTGGTAAATTCCTAAGGAAAACCCATCTATCTATTTATAATCTCATCTTGTAGGAAAGTCCTATGAACTAACCTAGTATCTATTTATAGCTACAACCTGTGGAAAACCCAAGTCTATATTTATAGTCTCAAACTTTCCAGTTTCAATGACGTCACTTTACTCAACACTAGGGGAATAATGGCAACAGTGTTGCAAGTGACTGACCTAATATGCGCTACTGTAGGTAAGTGGGTGACATAAATTTGATATGGATAAAGGGAGTTTTAAAGGGACAAACAAAGACCAATGCACACACGCACGCACAAAGAAACGTACGCGCACACATAAAAACGCACAAATACAAAACAAACAAACGTACGTACACGCATAAAACCAAACAAATACACGGAAGGGAAGAAAAAACTCATTATAAACTATCCACACAGAAGGGAAGAGAAGAAAAAAACACCCTTATCTACTATCCACACAAAAGCTACGCGAACACATAAACATGCCATATCTACTATCCACATAAACGCTACGCGAACGCATAAAACACACCATACTTACTATCCACACAAACTTACGGGAACGCATAAAAATACACCATACTTACTATCCACACAAACAAACGCGAACGCATAAAACACACCAAATCTACTATCCACACAAACGGACGTGAACGCATAAAACACACACTATACTATTCACACGGAAGGAAAGAGAGGAAAAACACCCATATCTACTATCCACACAAACGGACGCGAACGCTCACAAACACACATTCTACTATCCACACAGAAGGGAAGAGAAGAAAAACACACCCATATCTACTATCCACACAAACGTACGCGATCGCATATAACACACACTATACTATCCACACAAACGGGAAGAGAATTAAAAAAACACACCACATATACCATCTACACAAACGCTACGCGAACGCATAAAACACACCATACATACTATCCACACAAACAAACGCGAATGCATAAAATACACGCTATACTATCCACACAAACGAAGGAAGAGAGTAAAACACACTATACCTACTATCCACACAAACGGACGCGAATGCATATAACAAACACTATACTATCCACACAAATGGGAAGAGAGGAAAAACACCCATATCTACTATCCACACAAACGTACGCGAACGCACACAAACACACATTCTACTATCCACACAGAAGTGAAGAGAAGAAAAACACACTCATATCTACTATCCACACAAACGTACGCGAACGCACACAAACACACACTGTACTATCCACATAAACGTACGCGAACGGATATAAACACTCACTCTACTATCCACATAAACGTACGCGATCACACACAAAACACACATTCCACTATCCACACAGAAGGGAAGTGAAGAAAAAACACACCATATCTATTATCCACACAAACGTACGCGAACGCAAACACACATAGACACACACATACACACACCCCACAATAAAGGAGTGAGTGTTTATAGTCACACTACTCTACCTTTACACAAATTGGCAATTGAATTAATATCTCTTTTCTAGAGTATTGGGCTAACCCTGAAAAGGGCTGTTTTTGTTGACGGGGAGTGATGGCAATCTTTTTGACTGTCTAAGATTGCGTCCCCGTCTGGTGCCAGGCTTTCCTATACGATACGGCCTGCTTCTGCGGAAAGAGAGGGAGAACTCTTTGGTGTCCTCACGACAGTCAACAAAACCTCTGTCTGGTTTTTGCTGCTGCTGCTGCTGTTGTTGCTGTTCTCTCTGCTTCTGATGTCTGTACTTCTCTGTCCATTCTTCTTGTTCTTTCTTGATTTCTTCTCTGAAGACCTCTTCTATCAGGTCTTGGGCTAGTGATAACATCCTGACATTCTCTATCTCTTCAGGCTTAGGTATCAGGTTTAGCCTGACACGATGTAAATTCACGTAAGCTTCGTTCAGCTTGGCTAGTCTGGAAGGCATGTTCATAGGTTGACGAGTCAAAAGTAGATGGCCAGACTGGAGACCAACCCGCTTTATATGGTTCAAATGCGGACGCGATAGAAAACATCCCTGTTCGGTTTTAGTGTCGAAACGTTATGATAGCGAATGTCATGGTGAGGGATAGAGAGAAGTCAAAGAGCATATATTCAGTATTTTTTTTTAAACAAACGACAGACATAAA
Organism: Megalonaias nervosa; assembly: GCA_016617855.1. Lineage (NCBI taxonomy): Eukaryota > Metazoa > Mollusca > Bivalvia > Unionida > Unionidae > Megalonaias > Megalonaias nervosa. The sequence continues at coordinate 34,490 of JAECUM010093705.1, read as the reverse complement.
TTTTTATTCAACAAACAACTAACAACTAACATGTAACAATAATATCAAACAAACGTTTTTTTGACAAGATTGACAACTGTGAAATGATGTGAGATTTCCACTGATGGAAGTCATGAGGCCATTGACGTACACTACGTTTCCTAGCTAAAGACAAGAGATAACCATAATGGTCACAAAACCATCGATATACTCTTTCATCGTTTCTAGAAGAGTGACGATCAAAATAAGTCACTAAATGTTCTAACGGATATCCAAGGCTGCGTTGATGAAGAAAATACACACAATATTGTCCACACACCATGGAATCTGTGCCTTGTAATTTGACATTATTGAATCGTGTCGTCTGGGCATTTCTTCTCATAAAGTCAATGATATCGTCTTCCAAAAGGGGCAATCCATACGAATCAAAATACTCCACACAATCCTCTTGAGGGAAGTAGACGGCTACCCAGTGGGTTCCTGGGAGGTGGCTGTCGTCCGTGTTGATGACATAAGCTTGATGGTCTTGAGGTTTGCGATGAGGTAGTTCATCATTGGCAGACACGACAGGATTCCAAGAAGCAGTGTACGACTTGTTGTTCAAAAGGTAATAAAGTTCCCAGGCATCCATTTTTGTTTTTTTGTTGTTTCTTTCACAGGTAATGATAAGTCATCAATTCAATTCTGACTTTTTCTTTGAAAATCTCTGACAAGTAACCGTTTCTTTGCTTCGTCTCTGTACTTTGGGCTAAGAAAGCTCCGATGCGATATATCTCCAGAGCAGTCAATGGAAGGCAGGAATGATCACGCAAGCCTTTATACCACTCATGCAACACTGCTTCTTGACTCATCATCAGACATTTATCGTGTTGAATTTGACTGGGATGATCGTTTTGACATCCATAGCAATCTTTCTTGGTCAATTCCGTAAGTTTGTCCGCCAGGTGTTTAGCCAAACAGGACACTAAATGTTGTTTTTGTTCTGGTCATCTGGACGTGACCACCTTGTCCTCTTCGCTTTGTCTTGGGGTTCTGCTTCCACGGTATCCTCCCATTCTATTTCCAAAGATTCTCTACTGTGCAAAGAGGGATAAGAGTCTTCCATAGCTTCTAATAGTCTAGAATGACTTTTCTCAAACTGTAGATTTATTTGGTATTATCGAATTCGGCATATAGGATGACGTTGACCGTCTCGGTGAAAGCTTCTGCAAACTGAAGTTCCACACGCAGTTGACCGGATTTTATAGGGTGGAAATGGCCCTCATCGCTGCCTTGGTCTGCATTGAAATCAAAGGCCTACAAAGTGTAACCTCCTACATAATCTTCGTACGAAATGCTGTGACTGGTGTTGGTTCCTAGCTGTCCGGTAGCTTGGTACAGGGACAAGTACGATCTCAAGTAATTCTTCTGGGCAAAGTTAGGTTCGAAGGGTCTGGTACACAAAGTCTTGCCATCGCGACTGCCTTCGATCTTGGATACTTTGTAGTGCTTAAACTGGAAAGGATTTTGATCATGGGCTCCGTTGAGGGCTGCGTTGCTGACGATACCAATGATTAAACGTTTGGGTAACTGTCCTTGGAGCAGATGATCTTCGATCTTGGATCGGAGTCCAACAGCAATGGTGAAAGTTTTCACTTCTACGCGTTGTATCGGATACATGGCGGTCGTTCTGCTCAATGTTTGACTGATGTCGTTTCCCGCTTTAGGTGAAACTTCTAAGCGACGCACGTAAAGTCTGGCTTCTTGAATGATGGTTTTGTACTCGTTGGCATGAGCCATCAAATGGAAAGTGACACTGCTGCGATTGAGTCTCAGGCGAATATCCACTCCGTTCAGCAAATACTTTTCTTGCAACCACATGTCCAAATGCAAACGATCCATCAGTTCTAAACTACGACCTTGCAGGATTTTCTTTCGACGGTCGTTAAAGCCCACATTGTGAGGATCGTCATCGGCTGTTAGGGCTGTGTCGTTAAACTTGTTCTCACTTGCGGTGTCAGGTTTCCAAACCACGCAAGCATCCAGATGAGTGTTCTTGGTCTCTTTTCCGTACGTCAAAAGATTTTCCAGGTACGCTCGGTAAGGGTAAGTATCCATGCTACTGCTGACCAGTTTGTTATTCAAGTACAAATCCACTTCGCTGAACAAGGAATGCATGAAATTGTTGACGGGAGCTACTCTAGCATCGGCACCCAGATTGGTGTTGTCCGTTTTGACCACTTTCAGTTTCAGGTACAAGTAACTGCTATTCAGATCGAGATAATCTTCGGGCTGTCCTTTGATTTCAAACTTGATGGGAGCTGAATCCGTCAAAGAGGAGACGGGATGAAATTCGACCCATTGGGATTCTTGCATCGTCATCATGATGGGTGGCATGGCAAACAGATCTAGTTCCGACTTGGAACATGCGCAAGACTCTCGGTGCATCATTTTCTCTCTGTAATTTTTTTTAATTATCAAAAATTTCTAAGTCTCGGACGGTTTTTCTTTTCTTAGTCTCTCTAGCTCTAAGAGTGTGAAGTCCTTTCAAGGGGTGTCTTCGTCGTCTTTTTCTGCCTTGTCCTTGCTGTGGCGTCAGGGAAGCAGGAATGCCTGACTCGGCGGCGTCCAGAGCATTTATAGGAGTTTCTCGTCGGCCTAAAATGTCTTTGCCCGTTTGAAGCAAGACATTCTTGCCTGCTCTCAAGAAAGCTTCTTTGGGGTTTTGTTTGTCAATGATGACATTTTGTAGAAATTCTTTGCCTTGCGTCAACGCGGCATCTTTCAAAGCGTGCAATCCCCGTGTCACCATCGGTTTCAAAACGGGAACCACCGTACGAAAGGCCGATTTTAGCACATCTCCTAAACCATGTCCTCGTTGTCGAGCGACTCCTCGGTACACAAGATACATGACTGACAAGGGGTTAGAGTAATTGTTTTCGAAAATGGAGTTTCACTGTGACTTTCCCTTTGGTAAATGGAATATTTTGTCCTAGATATCCTTTTATAGTAATGTTGACAGTGTCCAAATATGACTTACTGACGGGTAAATTGTGAGGATGTACAAATTCGCAGTGAACGTGATAGGTGTTTCCACCTTCCTCGTCAGAGTTCGTGGCAGAATCCACTTTTAAAGGAATGACACGCAGTAACGGTACGGAGGTGTGTCCCACCACGTTGGAATACACAAAAATCAAATTCAGCCCTTGGTTCATTTCTACAGGGAATCGAAAATATTTCGCAAAATCCAAGTTACTGGTCTTGGCTGGTATTTCGTTTTTCATCTTGATCAACTTGGTGTCTCCACCCAAACTATAATACAAATCATGACAAAATGTAATGGGCAATACTTTGTCCTCTGAAAATTTGATGAGTAGGCGACGAGCTATTTTGTGGTACTCGAGGGTGATACTTTTTCTGGTTCTCTCCAAGGCTTTGGCAAACACAGAATTGAATTTGGTAGAAATTGTGTTCACCAAATGTTGTCCGCTCAAATAATTATCCGCAGGAATGGTCAACAGATAGGTGAATCGTTTAGTTTTGGGGTCTTGTGTTTTCATATAGTCACTTGCAGTGGTACGTTCATCCAAGTTTTCTTGCACTTGCTGGTTATTCATAATTCCAGAGTTACAGTGTCCGAGGGGTCGCTGGAAGTCAGAGGAGTGTCTAAAAGAGGATGGTTAGGGTGACTGTTGGAAGGGGGACTAACGTTGGACACAAGACTCCCGTTGGTGTTTCCGTTGGAGGAATATTTCAGAGACGGATTGGGAAGAAGGTAACAGATGCAACTGCTAAGTAAAATGGTCCACAATTGTATTTTTTTCAGCTTTCCTTGTTGCAAACTCAAATTGGCAATGGCAGCACCGATGACACAATACGCCACAAAGATTTGGCAGAAAAAGACGATTTGCGTTTTAGGCACACGTTCTCCACACCACACCCACAAGGATTGCTTTTGTAGATCTTGCAGAGAAGAACTGGGGGAAGGAGTGGTCACTGTAGTAGCTGAGGCTGTGTTGAAGGGCATGATTATCACTTCTTTTTATAGTCAATGAGTTGCGAAGCGTCGATCCAAGAGTCAAAACTGGGAGGATATCCTTTCCAACGTCCTTTGACTTCTTTGACACGTCGTTTTCCCACTTTTTGGGTTCTTCGATGGAGAATGCTTTCGATCTCGTACACGTCGTCTTCTTTTTTGGTCACACGTTGTAACTCGGGCAAGTAAAATGTTCCCTTTTAACACTTCCCCGTTCATGTCTTCCAATTTATAGACAGGATGATAACGGCCACGCACTCGTTCAGTGACACGAAACAATTCGGTGGTCCAATTGGGTAAGTAACCTTTGTCGAAAGTGCGTTTGGTTTTACCAATACGCACCCAATCTCCTGCTGCCAACACTCCAGCCTTCTTTGGGACAGTCACCGTTGGGGACGTACCAAACAGGTGCTCGAAGACGGTCACTTCGTTGTCGGGAGTCACTTCTTGGGTGGCACGTCCGATGCTTCGATGGTAAGATTGGTTGTACGCTTGGACGAGGTACGTTAAGACGTCGATGTACTTGAGAGTGTGTTGATGCGTAAAATATTTCCACATGCGTTCTTTCAAGGTGCGTTGAAAACGTTCCACGATGCTGGCTTTGGTTTCGGGATTCTCGGTGGTGAAAAAATGAATGTCACTTTTCTTCAATTCTTTTATGAAAGCTTGGTTCAGAAATTTTCGGTGCCTTTGTCGGTTTGCCATCGAAGAGGGTGACGACCGCTTTGTTTCAACACCAGTCTTTTTAACCCAAGCTTTAAGTTCTTCTCGTTGGGGTGTGGAAGAAGGGGTCAACAAGGACGCTGCAACCTTACTAGGGATGGGAGCTGCTGACGGTGTTTGAAAGACTTCTCGTGCCTCTTCTTCCTCAGGCATCCGTGGGGTTGCTTCTGTGTTGACCGCTGGGGGTGGTGGTGATGGACTTTTCATCAGAGTCTTAAAATATTTCAGAGTAGGTAGAGCTGTTTCGTCTAAAGCTTTCTGGTGAAAGAGTTGCAGTCTTTTAACAATTAACAGTACCGTTGCGATTTCTCCTTTTCTGACAAATCGCTGCGATCCATCAACGATTGCAATTCGTGTGGTAACTGGGTCATCTCGGTCAAATGAGGATTGGGAGGTAAATGCAGGGTCCGTTGTTCTTGCCAACGATGGGATTCCATCCATCGTTTGTAAGGGACTAAAGTCAGTTTTCGTCCTTCTATCAGAGTTCAAGGGTCACGTCTGAGATTATTAGACTCCAGAGTCCTCCTTTTATCTTCTTGGACCATTTTATTTTCATCCCAGGATGTTTCCCGTCTTTCCCAATACTTCTTTCAGCAAGGGTCCTGCTCTTGTTCCCATTACTCCTTTCAGCAACGTGGGCAGAAAGGGCAAAATTCCTCCGCCAACATCTTTTTCTTTTGACCAATGGATATTTTCTTTTGGACCATTTGGCAAAGAAAGTGTATATGTTTGGCTAAGCATTCTTTCTGGTGTTTAGACAAAGGTATTGTGCCTTTCAAGACTGTTACGACCCTGTAGTCAAATTACATATGTGTTAAAATTTAAATTCTTCTAATTCTTTGTTTCATTTTTATTTTATTTTTATATCACTAAATGTTATTATTATTATGGTGATGATTATGTTAGCAAGGTCTAATAGTTTGTTAGAAACATCGTATTTATTTAAAACGTAAATGTGACTCGTGTAAGCACGATTTTTGCATGACGGTTTTTCGTATCAAGTAAACAGTGAGAAAGAGCTATGTAAATGATTGGCTGTGACCACGTTATTACTTGTTTACGCTTTTGTAATACCCAGATGTGATTTCGAAATCACACGTGTCCTTCGTGCACGTGTACATGAAATGACGTATTAGTTTGTTTTAAATGCTCAGTTACCTGTAAGAAATATTTAGTCATAGTCGTAGTCAATCATAGTTGAGAGTCACATCATAACATCTTATGCAGTTTCTAATACCTTAAGGAAAAGGTATTCCTGTGCTGGAAAGAGTTGTTCATTCGTACGTATGAGGAACAACATGTGTATTGTTAGTGATGGTAGCTGTACTTCATCTACTTTCTAAATAATAATTAGTTTCCCTGGAGAACAACACTACTGGCTTTGGACAAAGACATTTGCTGAAACTATTTCTAAATTGGAGCAGAACAATACAATTTGTGATTCACAGTGAAAATTCTGGACATTTTGTGTTAACCTTCGTCTGACGTCATCATCCGCCATCTTGAAACGGAACTGAGATTCAGACTGTATCAATTTAGAACTGTTTATTCACAGGACTTATGTGTTTTCACAACTTTAGAACAAATTTTTGGATCTTCTTCGTAAATCGCAAGTCTGTTTCACATATTTACCTTTTCTCCGTGTTTTCTAGGGAAATAAATTATTTTTGTTAAAATTTACAAAGCTTGTTGTAGTCACTCTTTCTTTGTGTTACTTTGAACGAGCCGATACGTAAAAAGACATTCAGACAACATTCGCACACGGTATCGATGACGTCTTTGGAGGTAGTTTGAATGATTTGTTTTCGCATGGGTGGCGGAGCTTTGGACAGGACAGATAACATGTCCCAATGTTTGGCTAAACGATGGGGCAGTCCTTTTCTATTTCCTTTTCCTTTTTGAACAGAAGAAGGAACACGATGGTAACGGTGTGCACTTCTTGGAGGGGACATCTTTTGGGCGTTCAGTAGCACAAAAACACTGCTCCCTATTGTTTGCCTCAGGTCTTTTTTATACTGGAATGCGTCGCCACTGATTGTCTTTACGTCCTATCAACTTGATGACAGGTATCACTCGACGTTGAGGACTTCACAACGGAGTAAATCGGGACAGTTCTTGCTTGGACAAATCCAGTAAACTCTGTAACATGCCCGATATTTCTTGGACTTTAATTCTGGGGGCAGGTACTTTGTGAGCAGCGGTCACTGCCGCTAAAGAAGAAGAGGGTGTCACCGCTGGAGGAGAAGTTTTTGGAGACGCTCTCTTGCGAGTAGAAGCTGTTTTCTGTGGTCTTTTCTTTTTCTTTTTCTGTGTGTGTGACCTGGTCTTGACACCTTTGCTTTTTTTCTTTTTCTTCTGGGTACGTCGGGGAGTGGCTTTTTTCTTATGAACAACTTTGGGAGCATTGGGATCCCATGTTAAGAGGGAACGAATGATTACACCTCCTACAGAACTGCTACCTCCAGGTTTCAAAATGATTTGCTTTTTGGTTTGTGTGTCGATGCGAGGATCGGTCAGTTGCGACAAGGTCAGTTGCGACAAGGCGACTTTATTTCTGTCAAAAAAGAGTTTGGTTTGATGTGGAATGTGAATGATGCCTTGCAGTAATTGACGTGCTGTCACCGTAAACCATCGTAAGACTTCTTTGAGACACGAGCACGTATTTGTGGATTTTTATTCGCGACTGATACCGTACAAGGCACGAATCAATTTGATGGGAAGATGAGACTGAAGGGACGTCATGTTGACAATGTGTGAGACAGAGCCAAAGTGGCCGAGGTTTTTATAGATTTTTTATTTTGGTGGTTGTGGTTAAGTCGACGACGGGGACGTGTACACGACAGGCCCTCCGTCTTGGCACCAGTGGTGAAACAGATGAGTACGAAATCGCAAATAATCGGGGATGGTGGGTTTTAAATCCACGAGTAAATAAGCGTGTGGGATTTGAGTGGCATCATCGTACGGATGAGTCAGCCAAGGCGTTCCAAACTGTTTCGCTAACACTTGCACTTACGATTTATCTCTAGTTCTTTTAAGCAAGACCACATAATGAGCATTGAGACTGATGGTGCGATGGGCTTTACTTTTGTTGAAACAAATTTCGAGTGATGTAAATGACACTGGCATTAAGATGACGCCCTTTGCGCGTAAACCAGAGTTTAATTTCTTCTTCGTCTTCTCCTGACATGTCGTCAAAGATGACCAAATGGGTTTGACTAGGGTCAGACATGATCCCGTCGTCTTCGCCAGGAATGCCTTCCACAAACACGATGGGATCGCTTTGACTTTCTCGCAGAAGGCTGTACGCCTATTGCCACTCTTTGTAACACCACACGATCCGTTGTGGTGGACGATCGATCAAATGATGTTTATGTTCGATCAAACGTTTGACAAATTCGGTTTTGCCTGAACCGCTCGGCCCAGCAATGAGCATGTTAAAGGGATGACGAAGATACAAGCCCTCCCAACTAGTCCGATCTACGTGTTCGTCGATGACTTTGAAAGTGGAAGAAGAGGGAGCAGTGACAGTCGACGTAGCCATAGTAGTAGTGCAAGGGAAATGTCACTTTTGACACGAAGACCGACAAGACAAGAGTTTTTATACTTTTTCAGGACACGTTTATTGTCATCTTTAATTGTGAACAACACGAAAGACATAAATACATAAAAGCCAAATGGTTACGTACATGAATAAAAGACACATCAAAAAGATCATAGTGGAATGTAAACAAGTCTCCGTACAACATTTTTGGTGATCAAGAGGTGGTATCGTAGGGACAGTGTGTAATGTTCTTAGAGTCTCTACACTGGGCATAGTCATACAGGGGTCCTCCCGAAATGGCCTTTCGGGGATGTCAATGACGGTCCTGTCCTTACTGAAGGGAGTGGTTCTTCTTCTTCTGGTACTGTCACTAACATAATCTATTTGGTCTTGGACGTTGCCCCTTTGTATATGTTGACCAATATCGATGTGACCGTTCGGTAAAGTGAAGTGGTTGGGAAGTCTCACTCACTTCTGGTACACAATTTGATACACTTTTTCCAAAGGCCGACTGACAATTTGGTGTGTGTGTAAACGTACAATCTTGTGCGGTTCCTGGGTGGTTACTTTAAAATTTCCATCCTCTCCAGGCTGCAAGGCTTCTTTCAATACGCCAAAGTTTACCAGTCGACTGGTGCGATAATTGAGAGTCAATCCTTTCACTTTACACGCCGTGTGTACTTCTCCTTGAGGGTCACGGTATTCGTAGCCGTAATTTTTGGGACCGCCACTTGCAAAACTTAGAATCTTGTCGTCGGGATGCTCGTCCGTCCAGGCTCCTAAACGGTCTCCTTCGATGACAGGTTGAGGTTGACCCAGACGATCGATGTAGATATGCAACTGTCCGTGTCAAAATACAGCACACGATCTCCTAACAGTTCTAAAGCTTCTTACAATTTTAAACGAGCATGGGCTGTCACGTAAGCCGCAATGATGACATTTCCAAATTCGTCGGCTTCTACAAAGTCCAGTTCTTCTTCGTAATTGACTAAGATCAAGTCCTCACGAAGGACGTCCACGTGTTTCATGTATTTGGTTTTGTCGTGAATCATCTGGAAGTAGCGAGAAGGTTCTGTCAAATACTCCGTCTTGGGTAAACACGGTCGTTGTGCCATTTTACCCCACAAGCAATTTAACATCACTTTGGCAAACGATCGCCTTCCTTCGTTTTTCTCGATGTGGTCTAAAGTGATGCCTTCCTGCTCCCAGTATTTGTCTTTGAATTTCTTTTGGTCTTCGGGAGTGTCGCACAAGGAAGTATAGCCACTAGCTTCTTGTTTCAGTTTCAAAAAGGCATTCACGTAGTCTGCGAAAATGCCTTTTTGAGTCTCGTCGCCCTTGTGGAATTTTTCTGTCTTGGGAAAGTGGTAAATTTCGTACACTTCTAACAGTTGGTATCCCAAGTCCAGAGCTTTAAACAATTCCACGCTAACCCACGTTCCCGTCATAGTGCGTTCTTCCTGAGTGTGCTGACAAGGTTGGTCTTGGTTGCACGTTTCGGCACAAGTACGGCACAAGGAAAACATCAATTTTCCTTGGCAATGGTGAGGTAAAACGGCATGGTACAAGTTCGTGGGAGGCAAGACTTTGCACTTGATCAATCCTTCGTATTGTCGAATGTTGTCCAGGTCGATGTGTTCCGTCAGCAATTGCGGGTACCCTGCAGGAAGGTGGCAATATTTGCACACGTAAGGATACAGAGAACATACGTCCAAGTATTTGATTTCTTCTCCTTTGTCCTCGTCGGCTTGGTACAGCAAACAGGTGGCATTCGTCCGTTCTCCGTACAAACTGTCCCGCGGGTTCAGTGGGTCCACGAGCTTGTAACTTTCTACGATGCGCTTAAACTTGGGATCGGTTTTCAAACGGTGATCGTACTCGTGTTCCCACATTTCTACCACTTGGTATCCTTGCTGTTCTAACTTCAAGCGCCGCTGACAAGTAGCCTGGTACAAATCTTCCATGGTCCGTTGTAAAAACTGATTTTTAGTCTCACGTTGAGGGTAGCAAATGGGACATCCATGAAATAAGCACCCGTTAAACTCGTACACGATCTTTGGGTTTTCTAAGTCCCAGCCATCCACCGGATAACTTCCAATGGTCTTTTCGCCTCCTCCGTTGCGAGCGTGTTGGATCCATTTGTCTTCCTTGTCACACAAGTAATGTAACCAGCGTAGGGTTTTGACCGAGTATTGAAGTTTGACAAAGTTCATCGTTTGAGGACTGATGACAGCCAAGGTGTTTTCGGGCATGAATCGTTGGCGGTACACTAAGGAACACGCTTTGGCAATGGTGCAAGCTTCTTTCAAAGGATCGATCTCTCCGTGTTCCATGAATAATTCTCGAAATTTTCCACAGCAACACCGTAAAATGTCCACGTCGGAACGACAATATTTTAACATTTCTTCTTGAAAGTCGAAAGGGTCCGAAGCGTGAGTTTGGTACCAAGCGTAGAAAGCTTCTCGTTGTTCGGTACGCATGTTGTCGGGGTCGTAATAGTGAGCCTCGGGCAAATGGGGTTGAATGGCGTGTTGATTGGCTTCGGTATTGAAAAAGTGTGGCAAATAGCCTTTGGCTATTTCTGTCATTCCAAACATTTTAGGCATGCGACTCAAAGGCATGGCCAAGTAACTCATCGAATCTTTAAACTGCACTTGTCCCACTTGCATGGAAATGATTTTGGCTCCGTTCAAAGTCACTTTAGGACGTTCGGTACTTTTTTCTGTATAGTATCTGAGAAGAAATTGTCCATCGTATCCCGAGAAATTGTGAGCTATCACCGTGGCATAGCGATGATAATCTCCGTAACGTTCGATGTCCTCTTGACTCCATGTCTTGTCGATAGGGTTTAAATCGGCTAGCGTGTTTGGTCCCCGAAAGATTTTTTCACGTCCTCCAGGAATCTTGCTACAGTGAGGGAAATGAGTAAAGATAGGCTCTTGGATGCACTTCTCGCACGCTCGATGAGCCACGCAGAAATTAGGAATGTGAATGCCAGTCTCTTGCATGCATTCGAAATCGAAAAAGATGAAATTGCCTTTCTTCTAGTTATTATCTACTTCTTCATGTTTGGATTGGTATTTTTGAATGTAGCATTGGTGTTCCAAGTCCACGATTTGGCGACAAATGTGACATCGTTTCTTTCCTGAACAGACGTGTAACTTAGCACTATTGGTACGTATGACTTGTCCACAAGTAGGGCACAATTTCAGGAGTTGACAAGCACATTTCTGCTGTGAACTTTCCGTCTTTAGATGTTGTTGGTAACAAGTTGGACTGACAAACATGCGCTGACAAACTGGGCAATGCACTCTTTCTTGTCCTTCGTCCAGACAGTGCTTAGAGGCTAAACATCCCTCACATTTCGATCCACAATGCTTATGTTGCTCTCGATTGTTATAGCCATAGTCATATTTTTCACAGTAATAACCGTATCCCAGGAATCCAGTGATACTGGTAATGGCATCAAAATGTTCATCTTGATGATAGACGTGAATGTAGTTTCCGTCTTTGAAAGTTTTGCCCCGAAACAACAGCGGTCCACGTACTTCTTGAGGGTGCACTTTCAATGTGTAGCGTGGAGCCAAGACGTCTTGCAATTTTTGCATTTCAGGAATGCCACAAGTGGTGTATTTGGATATCCCTGCTTGCTGTAACAGGAGTTCTGCTTCTCTTCGTTGTTTGGCTCGGCTAGATTTCTGAATAGTTTGCCAGGCTCTTTTCCATTCTGCCGTGTCGTTCTTGTCGGCATACGATCGTCCCACCACGATGGCACGGGCTAAATACATCTGGTCTTGAGGGTTGTTAATTCGGACGAGGATCGTTTTTGTGCTGCGAAGGTCGTCCACCAGTAACACCTTTTTGCGTTTTCCTGTCCCTTGAGGAAGAGACACCTGTTCATGAAAAGTGTCGCTTTTCCATCGGTGATGTGAAACTTGTCGTTAGATTCTTGCACGTGTTGAATCTTGTCCATGACTTTGGAAGGTGTCAATTCTGCCGGGCTGCTAAACTCGATCCAAACGGGGGACTTCAAACTGTCGTGATGAACGGAAAGTCTCAAGCGATCGTCTTCTTTGGCTTCACATTGCCGTTTCAGTGTGGTTAACAAAGAATCCCACACATCGGTGATGAACCCCTTTGCTTTCTCCAGCTGTACGTCGGACTTAAAATCTTTAAACTTCACCGTGTACGTGTAGGCTGTGGTTCTAAATTTTCTGGAGGAGCGTTTGTCGGTTTCTCGAATGTGGTAGTAATTTTCAGGGTTTACTAATGGTGACGGATTTTGACTTGGTGTAGACTCTCTGGGTCTGGATTCTGGCTCACTCATCTCATCTTCAAAATCGCTGGCATGAATTTGTGCCAAGACTTCAGCTACTGTGCGAGGCGATAAATCACGTTTCTGCCTCTTACTTTCTTCTCCTTTCTTTACGAAATGATGCGATCGTTTCATCTTGACTGCAAAAGGTCAAATGACTACATTTGAAACGCCATGGACCCCTATATATCCATGTCAGGCTCAGTGTGTATATAATGGGCTAGTGCCTTCCCTCTCAATATTCATGTCACTCTCAAGCCGACCAGCACGATGGAAGAGCCCACACAGATCGAACTTCTGATTAGAGCTTTGCGAGGTGTCATACGAAAGTTTTCTTCAGACAAGCCGACGGACTACTCGCCCGCCTTTCGAGATAAAAGTCAAGATACTTGCTATATCTGTCAGAAGAAACCTACATTGTTGCAAGTGTCCAGTACCGTGACGTCACCCTACCTGTTCCATTCCTCTTGTCGATATACAAAATTCCCATTGTCCGTATAGTACCCCAATAAACATTCACTCCTTTACTGTTGTGTGTGTGTGTGTTTGCGTTCGCGTACGTTTGTGTGGATAGTAGATATGGTGTGTTTTATCTTCTCTTCCCTTCTGTGTGGATTGTAGAATGTGTGTTTGTGTGCGTTCGCGTACGTTTGTGTGGATAGTAGAGTGTGTGTTTATATCCGTTCGAGTACGTTTGTGTGGATAGTACAGTGTGTGTTTGTTTGCGTTCGCGTACGTTTGTGTGGATAGTAGATATGGGTGTGTTTTTCTTCTCCTCACTTCTTTGTGGATAGTAGAATGTGTGTTTGTGTGCGTTCGCGTACGTTTGTGTGGATAGTAGATATGGGTGTTTTTCCTCTCTTCCCATTTGTGTGGATAGTGTAGTGTTTGTTATATGCATTTAAGTCCGTTTGTGTGGATAGTAGGTATGGTGTGTTTTCTTGTCTTCCTTTGTTTGTGTGGATAGTATAGTGTGTATTTTATGCATTCGCGTTTGCTTGTGTGGATAGTATGTATGGTGTGTTTTATACTTTCGCGTTTGTTTGTGTGGATAGTAAGTATGGTGTATTTTTAATCGTTCCCGTACGTCTGTGTGGATAGTAAGTATGGTGTGTTTTATGCGTTCGCGTAGCGTTTGTGTGGATAGTATATATGGCATGTTTTATGTGTTCGCGTAGCGTTTGTGTGGATAGTAGATATGGGTGTTTTTTCTTCTCTTCCCTTCTGTGTGAATAGTTTATAATGAGTTTTTTCTTCCCTTCCGTGTATTTGTTTGGTTTTATGCGTGTACGTACGTTTGTTTGTTTTGTATTTGTGCATTTTTATGTGTGCGCGTACGTTTCTTTGTGCGTGCGTGTGTGTATTGGTCTTTGTTTGTCCCTTTAAAACTCCCTTTATCCATATCAAATTCATGTCACCCACCTACCTACAGTAGCGCATATTAGGTCGGTCACTTGCAACACTGTTGTCATTTTTATTCCCCTAGTGTTGAGTAAAGTGACATCATTGAAGCTGGAAAGTTTGAGACTATAAATATAGACTTGGGTTTTCCACAGGTTGTAGCTATAAATAAATACTAAGTTAGTTCATAGGACTTTCCTACAAGATGAGATTATAAATTGTTAGTGGGGTTTTCCTTAGGAATTTACCACAAGTTGTAGCTAAAAATAAATACTAGGTTTTTCCAAAAGGAATTTCCGACGTCATATTTGTGACGTCATGCGCATGCGCTATAAAATTTGGCGCATGGAAATTCTAAATGTAGGATGTGTTTCGCGTTCGTGTTCAGCTTGTTGCAAGTGTCCAGTACCGTGACGTCATGCCACCTGTTCCATTCCAATTGTTCCCATACAAAATTCCCATTGACGCTATAGTAGCCCAGGGTGTGCCATTTGTCCGTATAAATCTTGTCCGTCTATAGTCCCACCCATGTTAAATTTCCCGAACAGGTGACACCAACGCGAATGCATAAAACATACTATACTATCCACTGACACGAACGCGAATGCATAAAACTTTGTATAGAAATGAAACAGGTGGCATTACGTCACGGTACTTGCAACATTGTTGCAAGTGTCCAGTACCGTGACGTCACCCCACCTGCTCCATTCCTATTGTCCGTATACGAAATTCCCATTGTCCGTAAACAGACCCAGGGTGATATTTTGTCGCTATAAATCTTGTCCGTCTATAGTCCCACCCATGTTAAAATTCCCCCATGTTAAATTCCCATTGTCGCCAGGGTACAACCCCCCGCCCGCCCCCAGTTTAACATAGAAGTCCCATTGTCCGTAGATCGTCCCCTATTACTACTTTCATCTTTGACGAGATTATTAGCTATTCTTTAAAAAGAACAGTGACAAAAGGTAAAATCAGATGGAAAGTCTGTAGCTTTTGTGTTGTTTGTATTTTCTTTAAATACAAAAGCTCCTGTACAAGTTTTGATTTCTTTTCCATAAGATTCGAATGGAATGTGACTCTGGAATGCGTCTGATATAACACACCTGACTTCCTTAAAGCTGCAAAATGCTGCCTATACTTTACGGCAATAGTAAGATTTTGTATTGAATTTTTTGCATCATAAGTACCTTACAAAAATGGAGACTGGTTACAATTAGCATATTGTCGATATGATGACAACGAGAACATATGAGAAACGCCAAATACACTGTTTCATTTTGTGTGTTGTATTGTGTAGAACGTATTAAATTAGTGACGTATAAACTTGCAAACCGCACAGACCCAGATCTGCCGGCTCATTATGCGATCAGGGTCTATGTTTTTACCATTGGACCTGACTTATAAGCAAGTACAGACGGTATTTAAAAGCCAATGGTATAATGCTCAATAAACTCGCATAAGATCAAGATTACCATGCATGCACTGCGTCATAAGCCTGTCATGTAGTGGAAACTATTATATACCACGTGATTTGCTGACATATGGATATGATACTGGGTTGATAAGACAGTGTCCTCATGTAAAAGATTTTGCTTGTGCTACCAGTATGTAACGCCAACTGTTGGAAGATTCTTTTGTTGTGTTATGCCTTAAAAAACGAGACTCATGCTAATGCTGAAAAATGTTATGCCATCCACTCTTATGCCCATCACTTAAATTAGTAGCACGGTAGTACTTTGAATACATTGATTGTTCTCATTTTGATCAGAAAAGTTGCCCTTAAAGCTTTACAACTCCCCAATTAGAATATTGTTCTATTTGCAAATTCAAAGCAAAGGTTTTCGATGGCAATATTACAACTCAGAAAAATATTAAGAACACAAATCCCTACATTTCAAAATTTTTAGCAGAAAAAATACTTCAGATATCGCCCAGTGGCTAGTGGCTATCCTGTTTTCAGTTAGCCCCACTTGATGCTCATAGCACTGATGACTCCTGTGTTTATTTTACAGTTCTTTCACTTTTATACTCATTAGCTTATGACGTATTTATCTAAGTTTCGTGTCAAAATTGAATTGTGAATATTCAATCCATTTTTTCTCGCCAATGTTTACCAGTAATTTGCAAAACTGACAGTAACATCCACTTCTGCTCATCGTGCTACCCTGGTACACAATGTAAATTTGATCCAGCACAGATGACAGCGACAATTAAAAGCGCAATCACTAATATTTTTCAGGTCGATTAAGAGATGTCTTGTACACACTCTTGAAAGTTTGTCGCTGCAAGATTATAATGTCACGTGAAATATAACGTTCCAGGGCACTTAAGAAATAACCCAAGAACTGTGCTTGGTTACCAGTACCACCACCATCAACCAACCAACAGCCCCAACTGTACTTTTTTTTTTCTTTCCCAAAGTTATCTCATTTACATAAAATAGTGAATACTCTTCATTCACCCTTAGTAGTTTACGTATATGGAGGTCTGGACCATAGTAAAGTTTAACACGACTCTAAGTTGAATATATTTTAACAAATTATATCTTAAGTCAGTACTCACACGTATCTAACAAGTATTAGAACTCTGCGACTCAATGGTATTATTTCACTAAATGTAATTTACTAGACCTATCAATCTATGAAGACAATTAGCGAAACGAACACGAAATAACAATTGGAAATTTTCAACACAACACTAATAAGGACTCAAAGCTAGATTGCATTGAATACAACAGTTTTCAAAGGGGAAAGGAGAAACGGAACAAAACATATTTCACTACTTTAGCATGAAAGCAGCAACATCGATATCTAGAGATATTGCCTGTTTCTTTACAAGTTTGGGTGTAATAAAAGTGTACAAAGTTAGGTGTGTTGAAGAATAACGTTCAAGAGAATAAAAATATTAATTTGTTGGGTTCAAACTTAAGAATATATGCTTCAGAGTTTCACAAATAGTGCAGAATTACGAGCTTTTTTTAATGAGAATAACACTGAGATAAGCAGATGGTTCAAATAGTGAAGTATGATGAAATAATAAATTAAGTATTTGGTGTAAGTAAATGTACAAATCTGTATCCGGACAAGTTTACTGAACAACTTAAAAATCTCGTAACGTCGACTTACAATGATTCATCAAAAACTGAGACAGAAGTTATACAGAATAACTTAAAGATCTCGTAAACTTTACAACGTCGACGTACAATTATATATATATATATATATATATATATATATATATATATATATATATATATATATATATATATATATATATATATATATCTTCAACAAACACTATATTAAACTCGCATTTTCTGCCATAATATTTAGATGTAGGTGCGTGAATAAAATGCAGTAACCCTGTTTGGATAAAATAGGTGTGTTTAATACATATAGGTATTTTAGCTTTCCGTCTATCCTGAAAAAGCTACGATTAGTGTTACATTACATAAACATAAGTGAATTTCATGCCCCTCTAATCATAGAAGCACAATCTGTCGGTCTGTCTGTCTGTCTGACTCTCTCTCTCTCTCTCTCTCAGCAGAAATAATACATGCTAGTTAACATCTCATTTTGGAAAGGTTTTACGTCTAAAGGTGCAATCAAAAATTAAGTTTTTCTGTAAATTCAAAAACTTTGTCAACACAATTAGGAAATGGGTTTGAGTTTGGATCTGGGTCATGTTTTGTACTCAACACATTCAACTGGAGGTTTAGACTTGTTTAGTTGTAATCAAACAATTAAGAGGACCTTCTTTCTGGAAACCAGCATTATTTACAACATATAGGTTACAGTTTGATCCCTAATGTGCGATATTTATCTCTCAAGTGATATAGATTACTTTTCCCGGTCTCAAGTTAAATATTTACACATTTTTTTAACTGTCGCATTATTTTGTCACACGGCAACTATATCACCCTGAAATCGATACAACTACATGATTTGGGACGCTACTACTTGCTTCATTGATCCAACGCAGAGTCCTTATAATAGTGTACAGTAAATCTAAATCCAAATTGCTTATATTTTCTGGTAAGATATAGACTACAACGCAGCAACGAAGACCAGTCGCCCATATTTTTCGAAATTTGTTGTTGATTAGTGTCATATTATTCCTGGGTTTGTTTTGGTTTGCTTTTGTTTGGTTTGTTGTTTGTTTGTTTTTGTTTTTGTTTTGTTTTTTAAATTGTGTTTTGGGGTTGATTTTTTTTTAAATCAAGAACTGATTAATAATTTAATATAAAGAATCACATATGTTCTTTCCACCAGAGAGCAATGTGGTAGTATTGGGAATGAAAGCTAAAGAATGGTACATCCTGACACGATACAAAATAATAGCAAGCAGCGGTATCAGAATGTGTTACCCTCAAATAAAATGAATTTTCGCTAAAACAAAATAAATTGACAGCAGCAACAAATAAATATTTGACAAAAATAGTTGAGAAATTAGGCCTACTATTTGGAAGGAGTAAATTTTCTGTATATATAATAATAAATCCTGGAGGAGAGAAATAAAAATAATTAAAGAAAACACATAAAATGCCTGAAAGTAAACCGCAAACTTCAGTTAAAACAGTAAAAGACTCTCGTTTATATGAATGAAAGATTGAGAGAATGGGGTTTGGTGATCTGAAAACAGCTTTTTGATCTTTCGCATCTCTTCATACCACCGTATGCGCATGTGCTTTGTACAATCTCGCACTTCTTCTCAACCATAAAAAGACAAACCTTTATATACAAATAAAAAACCACGACAGCCAAATTAAATGATTTCCGCCAACCTTCCAATTAGCAGGTAAACAACAAGTAGATGTTCGTTGCACTTCTGACAGGTGTTAGTATCTTTATTGCTTTAAAATTTCTGTAAAAAGAAAAAGGAAGACCGTAGACAGTTTAATACGTAATTATCCCGATGGCATTTGTGTTTTTCACCACAATATATACTAAATATGGCAACGCACGCTAAATGCACAACTTCTCACAATCAGGAGACTATACCTCATGAGTTGAATACTTCAATCCAATACATAACTGTATCGGGATGGACTGGTAGGACAATTGTCAGGTACCGGGTCAGGGAACCCCGCAGAGAACTGTCCGGCCGGACTCGTTTTTAATGTGTTGGATATCACCACTCCCATTTGTTTTGTTTTTTTTCAGCTATTTTGGACAATAATTTGCTTACTTTGTTTACCATGTCCAGAAATCGTCTAACTTCTGAGACATTTTTGGGTGGTTTCATTTCCATTGTCGCGAACATTTTGTTTTCTGGATCGATCCCATAGAGTACGCAACGTGCCTTACGAACGTCACCGAGGCTCTAGAAAACTCATTTTTCATTGAGCATAATTCCTGCATTTTCAATGTAACCATAACAATGTTCAACCTTTCATGATGCTATGATTGATCGCTCCCAAATACTTGAACATCGTCCATTTGATATACTACCTAAGAAATTCTCTCAAGATTTTGGGACATATATTTATGGAAACATTCAGGTGTGGACGAAATTCCCAGTGGTAGTCAATTAAAGCAAAAGTGACCAAATGACATAAGGAAAGTTGTAAAATCATGAGACTCAGGTAAAGCATTATTTGCCCAAAACAGAGTTGGCATCTAGCTTGCTGAAAGCTAACCGAGCCAAAGTTGGATCTACACTTGGTATTACAGAGCATTATGGATTCGTTTAGTCTGGTGAGACCTACAAAATAATACAGTTAACTTTTGGCACCACGACCATACCTGCGCACCACTCCTTTGGGTTATCTTCACGAATAATGGCGTTTAATATCTGTACACTTTGTAATTCCGATTTCACTTTATCCGTTAATGGATTATAAACCTTCCTAGGTACAATATGTGTAAAAGGAATTAAAACTGGTTTAAGTCCTATCTTGTACTCCCATTCCACAGAATACTTTTAAAGAACGTTTGTCTCTATTGATGACTTCATCAACCCTAACTACGAATAAACTCAGTTCCAGTCATCTATGGAGAAATGACGAATTGAACTATAGTGCTGATGGCATGGGAATATGAAAGATGTGGGGAAAATCCTTGCAGCAGAGACAAATACCCTGCAAGAAGAGCAACCTGCAATAAACGTTCCAAGTTTTGACACTCTGCGCAGAACTAACACATAATATTTTCGAGGTAGAGAACCTCGATAATATTGTATCTTATGTATTGCTATGCGGTCTTTATTCTAGAGCGAAACAATGGATAGCAAATGTCATAGTTCAGGGACAGGAAAGTGCTTTAAAAATTGACACCGTTACTGATGTTACTGTCACTTCAGAGGATCTATAAAGAATACCGCAGAGAGCTAAACTCGTGAAACCTGACAAAATCTTGGTTTGGACCAGGACAGAGAAGATTTATTGTCCTTGGAAAGTTTATCACTTAAATGTGACCAACATAAGTACAGGACGTATACATGTCTACTCAAGGAGGCGCTATACAGATAGTAGTAGTATAGTGGGGTACCGTAGCGACAATGGGAATTAGCATTACAGACCCCCCCTGGGCCAGTATAGCGACAAGAAATAAAATCTCACCCTGGGCCAGTATAGCGACAATGGAAAATTGAGTAGAGGGACTAGAACACCCTGGGCCTGTATAGCGACAATGGAAAATTGAGTAGAGGGACTAGAACACCCTGGGCCTGTATAGCGACAATGGAAATTTTGTAGAGCGGCGACTAGGAGACTGTGGGTTTGTAGAGCGATAAGCGACAGGTGGCATGACGTCACACTGGTAACAATGTAGCAAAAAGAGAAGTACTGTGACGTCAGGCTACCTGAGAGAGGGCTATAGACAAACACGAATCAAGAGCGTTCGTGTTTTTTAGTAGAGGAAGGGTTTTATATATATTCGTTTAGGGTGGAGATAAAATGAAAATTAAGATCTTTTCGAGGCATTGGAAGTGGCCCTGAAAAGGGCCGTTGTTTGTTATGTGATGTTAACACCATTCTGTTAACATACAGGACATCGCATAGGTCTTCTTATCTTCCTCAAATTTCTCAAAGTTTGTCTTAAACTGTGTCTCACTTCTGGTCCGTAGATGAGAGTCCGCTTAAGACAGCCTTGTCTTTCCACATAACATCTTCTTTTCCAAAGAGTGGCACCGGTGATCCGGATGACAGTCCATTTTGTTTTCACATACATGGGTAAGTCTGTACGGAACAGCATTGAGGATACCAAAGTAGAGGATTCTACGTCGATCAACATCTTCTCTGTGACGAGAACAGGTGAAGGGAATGAAGTGAACCGCGTTTATTTATAGTGGAAGACCGGATCGAAACGGATTGAAAGGGTTCACCAATCCCAACACGCGTTACAAAATTCAGTCACTTCGCGGAGTCTGTCTTCCAATCCGAAGAGAGCTACCTGTGACGTCACATTTCCTATATAGGCACACTAGCGTCTGTGCGCAGTGAATCGATGCGGTAGTGTTTTGTGAAACATGACGGAACCTAAGAAGACAATGAATTGGGGTGCACCGGCTGTGGAGACGAGAAGTAATGGTACAGCAGCAGCTACCAAAGTGAACACAGTGCTACTTCCCGAAGAGGTTGATTTCAACTGGGATTTAGTAGATTTTTTATCTTCTTCCCAAGAATTTGTTCCGGTACCAGTACCTTCGCCACTTTCTCCTTCATTACCACGTGTCGACGATTTTAAACAAAGACAGAGAGAAGAATTGGAGAAATTTTTACAGCAGCAGAAAGAAGCAGAGCAAGCATTTCTTCTTGAACAGAAACAGCGAGAAGAAGAAGAGGCAAGAAGGAAACAACAGGAAGAAGAAGCAGTAGAGAAGAAACAAAGTCTAGGAGAGAAGGAGAACAGCGAAAGTCAAACGGTCACGGTACTCTTGGACATTTTGGCCGAGTTAAGAAGTCTGAAACAAATGTATCAGACTTCTTTATTACGACCCAAGAGAAAAAGACCTTCCCGAGCCAAACAACCTAACCCTGTGACTACACCAGAGATACCACCCCTAGTGATATCTACTAAATCATTGACAGGAGCAAGTCCACAAGTAGGCCTTGGCCGTGGCAAAGGCTTAAGACAGTTAAAGCGAATTGATTCTCGTTCCTGAGTTTGTTCTAAGGAAAAACAAACACTCAACAGTCCTTTTCAGGGCTACCCAATACTCTCGAAAAGAGTGACTATTCATTTTGCCAAAATCAATTAAAACTCAAAATCCCTTCTTTAACCCTATGATGTACGTGTTGTGAGTGTATGAGTGTAGGTCCTTATTATTTCTAAATAATGAAAACCAAGAGACACTTACGTTTTTTTCAGTTTGGTCTATTCTGTTACAAATTTTTTACAATTCAATATCACAACATAACACAACACAACACTTTTAAAAAAGTTCATAGATTTCTTCTGTCTCTTTTTTCTTTCACTCTCTCTGTTTTTTCAATTTCTTCACTTTTACACTTTTTTCCTCTTCTTCCTCTTCTTCTTCCTCACATTTTTCTCGTCTTCTTTTCTTTTCTGTCTTCTCTTTCTGAACGTGTCGGGGTTCTTCTTTTGTCGAGGTCACCTCTGTTTCTTCTTCCTCCTTCTCCTGCTCCTGTTGTTTCTTAGGGCACTCTGAAGACCAATGTCCTTTCTCTTGACAATGATAACAGGTATCTTGACTTTTGTTTCTTTTGACACTGGCCTTGCTTCTTTGACGGTCTGGACATTCTGTAGCCCAATGCCCTTTCTTTTGACAGATATAGCAAGTATCTTGACTTTTATCTCGAAAGGAAGGAGAGTAGTCCGTCGGCTTGTCTGAAGAAAACTTTCTTATCACACCTCGCAATGCTCTAATCAGAAGTTCGATCTGTGTGGGTTCTTCCATTGTGCTGGTCGGCTTGAGAGCGAAATGAATACTGAGAGGGGAGTCACTAGCCCTTTATATATGCCCTGGTCTGACATAGATATATAGGGGTTCATGGTGTTTCACAGGTAGTCATTTGACTTTTTGCCGTCAAGATGAAACGATCGCATCATTTCGAAAAGAAAGAAGAAGAAGAAAGTAAGAGGCAGAAACGTGATTTATCGCCTCGCACAGTAGCTGAAGTCTTGGCACAAATTCATGCCAGCGATTTTGAAGATGAGATGAGTGAACCAGAATCGAAGCCTAAAGAGTCTACACCAAATCAAAGTCCATTACCATTCGTAAACCCTGAAAAGTACTACCATATTCGGGAGACGGACAAACGCTCTTCCAGAAAATTTAGAACCACGGCCTACACGTACGCAGTGAAATTTAAAGATTTCAGGTCTGACGTACCCTTGGAAAAAGCAGAAGGGTTCATCACCGATGTGTGGGATTCTTTGTTAACCACACTAAAACGGCAATGTCGAGCCAAAGAAGACGATCGCTTGAGACTTTCTATTCATCACGACAATTTGAAGTCTCCCGTTTGGATCGAGTTTAGCAGTCCAACAGAATTGACACCTTCCAAAATCATGGACAAGATTCAACACGTACAACAATCCAACGACAAATTTCACATCACGGACGGAAAAGCGACACTGTACATGACCCACGTGTCTCTTCCCCAAGGGACAGGTAAAAAAAAGTTGATGTTGGTAGACAACTTGCGTAACCTCAAGCGTAGTCTCGTCCAAATTAACAATCCAAAAGACAAGATGTGCTTAGCCCGTGCCATCGTGGTGGGACAAACGTATGCTGACAAGAACGATACGGTAGAATGGAAAAGAGCCTGGAAAACTATTCAACGATCGGACCGAGCCAAACAACAAAGAGAAGCAGAACTCCTGTTACAGCAAGCGGGGTTAGCTAAAGACACACCCTGCGGCATTCCTGAAATGCAAAAGTTGCAAGACGTCTTGGCTCCACGTTACACCTTGAAAGTTCACCCTCAAGAAGTGCGCGGACCTCTGTTGTTTCGAGGTCAAGATTTTAAAGACGGAAAATACATTCACGTCTATTATCACGATGAACATTTTGATGCCATTACCAGTATCACTGCATTCCTGTCATACAGTTATTACTGTGAGAAATGTGACTATGGCTATAACAATCGAGAGCAACACAAGCATTGTGGATCGAAATGCTCAGGATGTTTAGCTTCTACACCCTGTCTGGACGAAGGACAAGAACGAGTGCATTGCTCTGTTTGTCAGCGCACGTTTGTCAGTCCTGCCTGTTACCAACAACACCTAAAGACGCAAGGTTCACAGCAGAAATGTGCTTGTCAGCTCTTGAGATTGTGCCCTACTTGTGGACAAGGCATACGTACCAACAATGCCAAGGCGCACGTCTGTTCAGGAAAGAAGCGATGTCACATTTGTCGCCAAACCGTGGACTTGGAACACCAATGCTACATTCAAAAATACCATTCCAAACATGAAGAAGAAGAAGAGAATGACCAGAAGAAGAAAGGGAATTTCATCTTTTTCGATTTCGAATGCATGCAAGAGACTGGCATTCACATTCCTAATTTCTGCGTGGCTCACCGAGCGTGCGAGAAGTGCATCCAAGAGCCTATCTTGACTCATTGCCCTTACTGCAGCAAGATTCCTGGAGGACGTGAAAAAATCTTTCGGGGATCGAACACACTGGCCGATTTTGCCCAATGGATCTTAAACCCTATCGACGAGACGTGGAGCCAAGAAGATATCGAACGTTACGGAGATTGTCATCGCCATGCCACGGTGATGGCTCACAATTTTTCGGGATACGATGGACAATTTCTGTTGAGATACTATACGGAACAAAGTACCGAACGTCCGAAAGTAACTTTGAACGGAGCCAAAATCATTTCCATGCAAGTGGGACAAGTACAGTTTAAAGATTCAATGAGTTACTTGGCTATGCCTTTGAGCCGCATGCCTAAAACGTTTGGCATGACAGAAATGGCCAAAGGCTATTTTCCACACTTTTTCAATACCGAAGCCAATCAACACGCTGTTCTACCCCATTTGCCTGAGGCTCACTACTACGACCCCGACAACATGCGTACCGAACAACGAGAAGCTTTCTACGCATGGTACCAGACTCACGCTTCGGACCCTTTTGACTTTCAAGAAGAAATGTTAAAATATTGTCGTTCCGATGTAGACATTTTACGTCGCTGCTGTGGAAAATTTCGAGAACTGTTCATGGAACACGGAGGGATCGATCCTTTGAAAGAAGCTTGTACCATTGCCAAAGCGTGTTCCTTAGTGTATCGTCAACGATTCATGCCCGAAAACACCTTAGCTGTCATCAGTCCTCAAACGACCAATTTTGTCAAACGTCAATACTCGGTCAAAGCCCTACGTTGGTTACATTACTTGTGTGAGAAGGAAGACAAATGGATCCAACATGCTCGCAACGGAGGAGGCGAAAAGACCATCGGAAGGTATTCGGTAGACGGCTGGGACTTAGAAAACCCCAAGATGGTGTACGAGTTTAACGGGTGCTTATTTCACGGATGTCCCATCTGCTACCCTCAACGTGACACTAAAAACCAGTTTTTACAACGGACCATGGAAGACTTGTACCAGGCCACTTGTCAGCGGCGCTTGA
This sequence comes from Megalonaias nervosa, assembly GCA_016617855.1. Taxonomy (NCBI): domain Eukaryota; kingdom Metazoa; phylum Mollusca; class Bivalvia; order Unionida; family Unionidae; genus Megalonaias; species Megalonaias nervosa. Next base: position 8,975 of record JAECUM010093705.1, on the reverse strand, counting down.
CGTTAGAAGAGCAAGGATACCAAGTAGTGGAAATGTGGGAACACGAGTACGATCAGCGATTGAAAACCGATCCCGAGTTTAAGCGTATCGTGGAAAGTTACACGCTGGTGGACCCTCTGAACCCGCGGGACAGTTTGTACGGAGGACGGACGAATGCCACCTGTTTGCTGTACCAAGTCGACGAGGAGAAAGGAGAAGAAATCAAAGACTTGGACGTGTGTTCTCTGTATCCGTACGTGTGCAAATATTGTCACTTTCCCGCAGGGCACCCACAATTGCTGACGGAACACATTGACGTGGACAATATTCGACAATACGAAGGATTGATCAAGTGTAAAGTCTTGCCTCCCACGAACTTGTACCATCCCGTTTTACCACATCATTGCCAAGGAAAACTGATGTTTCCCTTGTGTCGTACTTGTGCTGAAACGTGCAACCAAGACCACCCTTGTCAGCACACTCAGGAAGAACGAGCCTTGACGGGAACGTGGGTCAGCGTGGAATTGTTTAAAGCTCTGGACTTGGGATACCAACTGTTAGAAGTGTACGAAATTTACCACTTTCCCAAGACAGAAAAATACCACAAGGGCGACGATTCTCAAAAAGGCATTTTGCAGACTACGTGAATGCCTTTTTGAAACTGAAACAAGAAGCTAGCGGATACCCTTCCTGGTGTCACACTCCCGACGACCAAACAAAGTTCAAAGAGAAATACTGGAAGCAGGAAGGCATCACTTTAGACCACATCGAGAAAAACGAAGGAAGGCGATCGTTTGCCAAAGTGATGTTGAATTGTTTGTGGGGCAAAATGGCACAACGACCGTGTTTACCCAAGACGGAGTATTTGACAGAACCTTTCCGATACTTGCAGATGATTCACGACAAAACCAAATACATGAAACACGTGGACGTCGTTCGTGAGGACTTGCTCTTAATCAATTACGAAGAAGAACTGGACTTTGTAGAAGCCGACGAATTTGGAAATGTCATCATTGCGGCCTACGTGACAGCCCATGCTCGCTTAAAACTGTACGAAGCTTTAGAACTATTAGGAGATCGTGTGCTGTATTTTGACACGGACAGTTGCATCTACATTGATCGCCTGGGTCAACCTCACCCTGTCATCGAAGGAGACCGTTTAGGAGCCTGGACGGACGAGCATCCTGACCACAAGATTCTCAGTTTTGCAAGTGGCGGTCCCAAAAATTACGGCTACGAATACCGGAACAATCAAGGAGATGTGCACACGGAGTGTAAAGTGAAAGGATCGACTCTTAATTATCGCACCAGTCGAGTAGTGAACTTTAGCATATTGAAAGAAGCCTTGCAGTCTGGACAGGATCGAAACTTTAAAGTGACCACCCACGAACCGCACAAGATTGTACGTTTACCCACACACCAAATCGTCAGTCGACCCTTGGAAAAAGTTTATCAAATCGTGTACCAGAAGCGAGTTCGGCTTCCCAATCACTTCACTTTACCGTACGGTCATGCCGATATTGGTCAGCATATAAAAAGGGACAACGTTCAAGGTCGATAGTTCATTGTGACTACCATTGCTAAGCGAGAAAGATGAATCCATTCACACAGCAAGTATCCAGCAAGAGTAAACTCAAGTACGATGCTGTGCCTTGCGATGGTAGGGATGCCGTACGCTATGACCTTAGTGATTCAGTACCACATCATCATGGGAACTTTGCTATAACTACTACTTCTACTACCATGCCTACCATGGAAAGTGATGCTGTACGTGTCAAACCTGACGGATGTGAGTAGTATATGGGGTTACCGTAGCGTCAATGGGAATTAGCATTACAGACCCCCCCTGGGCCAGTATAGCGTCAAGAAAGTAGGTCAACACCCTGGGCCTGTATAGCGTCAATGGAAAATGGGGTAGAGGGACTAGAACACCCTGGGCCTGTATAGCGTCAATGGAAATTTTGTAGAGCGACTACTAGTAGACTGTGGGTTTGTATAAGCGACAGGTGGCATGACGTCACACGGGTAACAATGTAGCAAAAAGAGAAGTACTCTGACGTCGGGCTACCTGAGAGAGGGTAGGCTATAGACAAACACGAATCAAGAGCGTTCGTGTTTTTTTTAGTAGAGGAAGGGTTTTATATATATATATATTCGTTTAGGGTGGAGACCAAATGAAAATTAAGATCTTTTCGAGGCATTGGAAGTGGCCCTGAAAAGGGCCGTTGTTTGTTATGTGATGTTAACACTATTCCGTTCACATACAGGACATCGCATAGGTCTTCTTTTCTTCCTCAAATTTCTCAAAGTTTGTCTTAAACTGTGTCTCACTTCTGGTCCGTAGATGAGAGTTCGCTTAAGACAGCCTTGTCTTTCCACATAACATCTTCTTTTCCAAAGAGTGGCACCGGTGATCCGGATGACAGTCCATTTTGTTTTCACATACATGGGTAAGTCTGTACGGAACAGCATTGAGGATACCAAAGTAGAGGATTCTACGTCGATCAACATCTTCTCTATGACGAGAACAGGTGAAGGGAATGAAGTGAGCCACGTTTATTTATAGTGGAAGACCGGATCGAAACGGATTGAAAGGGTTCACCAATCCCAACACGCGTTACAAAATTCAGTCACTTCGCGGAGTCTGTCTTCCAATCCGAAGAGAGCTACCTTGTGACGTCACATTTCCTATATAGGCACACTAGCGTCTGTGCGCAGTGAATCGATGCGGTAGTGTTTTGTGAAACATGACGGAACCTAAGAAGACAATGAATTGGGGTGCACCGGCTGTGGAGACGAGAAGTAATGGTACAGCAGCAGCAGCTACCAAAGTGAACACAGTGCTTCTTCCCGAAGAGGTTGATTTCAACTGGGATTTAGTAGATTTTTTATCTTCTTCCCAAGAATTTGTTCCGGTACCAGTACCTTCGCCACTTTCTCCTTCATTACCACGTGTCGACGATTTTAAACAAAGACAGAGAGAAGTATTGGAGAAATTTTTACAGCAGCAGAAAGAAGCAGAGCAAGCATTTCTTCTTGAACAGAAACAGCGAGAAGAAGAAGAAGAGGCAAGAAGGAAACGACAGGAAGAAGAAGCAGTAGAAAAGAAACAAAGTCTAGAAGAGAAGGAGAACAGCGAAAGTCAAACGGTCATGGTACTCTTGGACATTTTGGCCGAGTTAAGAAGTCTGAAACAAATGTATCAGACTTCTTTATTACGACCCAAGAGAAAAAGACCTTCCCGAGCCAAACAACCTAACCCTGTGACTACACTAGAGATACCACCCCTAGTGATATCTACTAGATCATTGACAGGAGCAAGTCCACAAGTAGGCCTTGGCCGTGGCAAAGGCTTAAGACAATTAAAGCGAATTGATTCTCGTTCCTGAGTTTGTTCTAAGGAAAAAAACAAACACTTAACAGTCCTTTTCAGGGCTACCCAATACTCTCGAAAAGAGTGACTATTCATTTTGCCAAAATCAATTAAAACTCAAATTCCCTTCTTTAACCCTATGATGTACGTTTTGTGAGTGTATGAGTGTAGGTCCTTATTATTTCTAAATAATGAAAACCAAGAGACACTTACGTTTTTTTCAGTTTGGTCTATTCTGTTACAAATTTTTTACAATTCAATATCACAACATAACACAACACAACACTTTTTAAAAAGTTCATAGATTTCTTCTGTCTCTTTTTTCTTTCACTCTCTCTGTTTTTTCAATTTCTTCACTTTTACACTTTTTTCCTCTTCTTCCTCTTCTTCTTCCTCACATTTTTCTCGTCTTCTTTTCTTTTCTGTCTTCTCTTTCTGAACGTGTCGGGGTTTTTCTTTTGCCGAGGTCACCTCTGTTTCTTCTTCCTCCTTCTCCTGCTCCTCTTGTTTCTTAGGGCACTCTGAAGACCACTGTCCTTTCTCTTGACAATGATAACAGGTATCTTGACTTTTGTTTCTTTTGACACTGGCCTTGCTTCTTTGACGGTCTAGACATTCTGTAGCCCAATGCCCTTTCTTTTGACAGATATAGCAAGTATCTTGACTTTTATCTCGAAAGGAAGGAGAGTAGTCCGTCGGCTTGTCTGAAGAAAACTTTCTTATCACACCTCGCAATGCTCTAATCAGAAGTTCGATCTGTGTGGGTTCTTCCATTGTGCTGGTCGGTTTGAGAGCGAAATGAATACTGAGAGGGGAGTCACTAGCCCTTTATATATGCCCTGGTCTGACATAGATATATAGGGGTTCATGGTGTTTCACAGGTAGTCATTTGACTTTTTGCTGTCAAGATGAAACGATCGCATCATTTCGAAAAGAAAGAAGAAGAAGAAAGTAAGAGGCAGAAACGTGATTTATCGCCTCGCACAGTAGCTGAAGTCTTGGCACAAATTCATGCCAGCGATTTTGAAGATGAGATGAGTGAACGAGAATCGAAGCCTAAAGAGTCTACACCAAATCAAAGTCCATTACCATCCGTAAACCCTGAAAAGTACTACCATATTCGGGAGACGGACAAACGCTCTTCCAGAAAATTTAGAACCACGGCCTACACGTACGCAGTGAAATTTAAAGATTTCAAGTCTGACGTACCCTTGGAAAAAGCAGAAGGGTTCATCACCGATGTGTGGGATTCTTTGTTAACCACACTAAAACGGCAATGTCAAGCCAAAGAAGACGATCGCTTGAGACTTTCTATTCATCACGACAATTTGAAGTCTCCCGTTTGGATCGAGTTTAGCAGTCCAACAGAATTGACACCTTCCAAAATCATGGACAAGATTCAACACGTACAACAATCCAATGACAAATTTCACATCACGGACGGAAAAGCGACACTGTACATGACCCACGTGTCTCTTCCTCAAGGGACAGGTAAAAAAAAGTTGATGTTGGTAGACAACTTGCGTAACCTCAAGCGTAGTCTCGTCCAAATTAACAATCCAAAAGACAAGATGTGTTTAGCCCGTGCCATCGTGGTGGGACAAACGTATGCCGACAAGAACGATACGGTAGAATGGAAAAGAGCCTGGAAAACTATTCAACAATCGGACCGAGCCAAACAACGAAAAGAAGCAGAACTCCTGTTACAGCAAGCGGGGTTAGCTAAAGACACACCTTATGGCATTCCTGAAATGCAAAAGTTGCAAGACGTCTTGGCTCCACGTTACACCTTGAAAGTTCACCCTCAAGAAGTGCGCGGACCTCTGCTGTTTCGAGGTCAAGATTTTAAAGACGGAAAATACATTCACGTCTATCATCACGATGAACATTTTGATGCCATTACCAGTATCACTGCATTCCTGTCATACAGTTATTACTGTGAGAAATGTGACTATGGCTATAACAATCGAGAGCAACACAAGCATTGTGGATCGAAATGCTCAGGATGTTTAGCTTCTACACCCTGTCTGGACGAAGGACAAGAACGAGTGCATTGCTCTGCTTGTCAGCGCACGTTTGTCAGTCCTGCCTGTTACCAACAACACCTAAAGACGCAAGGTTCACAGCAGAAATGTGCTTGTCAGCTCTTGAGATTGTGCCCTACTTGTGGACAAGGCATACGTACCAACAGTGCCAAGGCGCACGTCTGTTCAGGAAAGAAGCGATGTCACATTTGTCGCCAAACCGTGGACTTGGATCACCAATGCTACATTCAAAAATACCATTCCAAACATGAAGAAGAAGAAGATAATGACCAGAAGAAGAAAGGGAATTTCATCTTTTTCGATTTCGAATGCATGCAAGAGACTGGCATTCACATTCCTAATTTCTGCGTGGCTCACCGAGCGTGCGAGAAGTGCATCCAAGAGCCTATCTTGACTCATTGCCCTTACTGCAGCAAGATTCCTGGAGGACGTGAAAAAATCTTTCGGGGATCGAACACACTGACCGATTTTGCCCAATGGATCTTAAACCCTATCGACGAGACGTGGAGCCAAGAAGATATCGAACGTTACGGAGATTGTCATCGCCATGCCACGGTGATGGCTCACAATTTCTCGGGATACGATGGACAATTTCTGTTGAGATACTATACGGAACAAAGTACCGAACGTCCGAAGGTAACTTTGAACGGAGCCAAAATCATTTCCATGCAAGTGGGACAAGTACAGTTTAAAGATTCGATGAGTTACTTGGCTATGCCTTTGAGCCGCATGCCTAAAACGTTTGGCATGACAGAAATGGCCAAAGGCTATTTTCCGCACTTTTTCAATACCGAAGCCAATCAACAGGCCGTTCTACCCCGTTTGCCTGAGACTCACTACTACGACCCCGACAACATGCGTACCGAACAAAGAGAAGCTTTCTACGCATGGTACCAGACTCACGCTTCGGACCCTTTTGACTTTCAAGAAGAAATGTTAAAATATTGTCGTTCCGACGTAGACATTTTACGTCGCTGCTGTGGAAAATTTCGAGAACTGTTCATGGAACACGGAGTGATCGATCCTTTGAAAGAAGCTTGCACTATTGCCAAAGCGTGTTCCTTAGTGTATCGTCAACGATTCATGCCCGAAAACACCCTAGCTGTCATCAGCCCTCAAACGACTAATTTTGTCAAACGTCAATACTCGGTCAAAGCCCTACGCTGGTTACATTACTTGTGTGAGAAGGAAGACAAATGGATCCAACATGCTCGCAACGGAGGAGGCGAAAAGACCATCGGAAGGTATTCAGTAGACGGCTGGGACTTAGAAACCCCCAAGATTGTGTACGAGTTTAACGGGTGCTTATTTCACGGATGTCCCATCTGCTACCCTCAACGTGACACTAAAAACCAGTTTTTACAACGGACCATGGAAGACTTGTACCAGGCCACTTGTCAGCGGCGCTTGAAGTTAGAAGAGCAAGGATACCAAGTAGTGGAAATGTGGGAACACGAGTACGATCAGCGATTGAAAACTGATCCCCAGTTTAAGCGCATCGTGGAAAGTTACAAGCTGGTGAACCCTCTGAACCCACGGGACAGTTTGTACGGAGGACGGACGAATGCCACCTGTTTGCTGTACCAAGTCGACGAGGAGAAAGGAGAAGAAATCAAATGCTTGGACGTGTGTTCTCTGTATCCGTACGTGTGCAAATATTGTCACTTTCCCGCAGGGCACCCACAATTGCTGACGGAACACATCGACGTGGACAATATCCGACAATACGAAGGATTGATCAAGTGTAAAGTCTTGCCTCCCACGAACTTGTACCATCCCGTTTTACCACATCATTGCCAAGGAAAACTGATGTTTCCCTTGTGTCATACTTGTGCTGAAACGTGCAACCAAGACCACCCTTGTCAGCACACTCAGGAAGAACGAGCCTTGACGGGAACGTGGGTTAGCGTGGAATTGTTTAAAGCTCTGGACTTGGGATACCAACTGTTAGAAGTGTACGAAATCTACCACTTTCCCAAGACAGAAAAATACCACAAGGGCGACGATTCTCAAAAAGGCATTTTTGCAGACTACGTGAATGCCTTTTTGAAACTGAAACAAGAAGCTAGCGGATATCCTTCCTGGTGTCACACTCCTGACGACCAAACAAAGTTCAAAGAGAAATACTGGAAGCAGGAAGGCATCACTTTAGACCACATCGAGAAAAACGAAGGAAGGCGATCGTTTGCCAAAGTGATGTTGAATTGTTTGTGGGGCAAATGGCACAACGACCGTGTTTACCCAAGACGGAGTATTTGACAGAACCTTTCCGATACTTGCAGATGATTCACGACAAAACCAAATACATGAAACACGTGGACGTTGTTCGTGAGGACTTGCTCTTAATCAATTACGAAGAAGAACTGGACTTTGTAGAAGCCGACGAATTTGGAAATGTCATCATTGCGGCCTACGTGACAGCCCATGCTCGCTTAAAACTGTACGAAGCTTTAGAACTATTAGGAGATCGTGTGCTGTATTTTGACCCGGACAGTTGCATCTACATTGATCGCCTGGGTCAACCTCACCCTGTCATCGAAGGAGACCGTTTAGGAGCCTGGACGGACGAGCATCCCGACCACAAGATTCTAAGTTTTGCAAGTGGCGGTCCCAAAAATTACGGCTACGAATACCGGAACAATCAAGGAGATGTACACACGGAGTGTAAAGTGAAAGGATTGACTCTTAATTATCGCACCAGTCGAGTGGTGAACTTTAGCATATTGAAAGAAGCCTTGCAGTCTGGACAGGATCGAAACTTTAAAGTGACCACCCACGAACCGCACAAGATTGTACGTTTACCCACACACCAAATCGTCAGTCGACCCTTGGAAAAAGTTTATCAAATCGTGTACCAGAAGCGAGTTCGGCTTCCCAATCACTTCACTTTACCGTACGGTCATGCCGATATTGGTCAGCATATAAAAGGGACAACGTTCAAGGTCGATAGTTCATTGTGACTACCATTGCTAAGCGAGAAAGATGAATCCATTCACACAGCAAGTATCCAGTAAGAGTAAACTCAAGTACGATGCTGTGCCTTGCGATGGTAGGGATGCCGTACGCTATGACCTTAGTGATTCAGTACCACATCATCATGGGAACTTTGCTATAACTACTACTCCTACTACCATGCCTACCATGGAAAGTGATGCTGTACGTGTCAAACCTGACGGATGTGAAAGCGATGCCACTCGTTATCGCACACCTTTTCACTTTACTGGTTTTCATGGTGGATGTCCACCTCCACAGGAAACTATGCGACTACCACCCTACGGATGTCATGTAAAATTGAGCAAACTCCTAAGGATTTCACCGTACCCTCATCGAAATGAACCTGTGAAAGACGAATATTCGTTCCCTGTGCGTTTGCCAGAATACTGTGATTTTGAAAGTCGATTGCAACCCTTCCAAGGAAAATGGCCAAAATATCTAGGAGGACCTACCCCCGAAGAATTAGCCAGAGCTGGATTTATCTACTTGGGCGAAGGAGATAAAGTCAAGTGCTTCAGTTGTGGTGTCTCACTTCACCAGTGGGAGAAGAAAGATTGCGCTTACCTGGAACATGCTCGATGGTC
>JAECUM010093704.1:0-63417 GCA_016617855.1 Megalonaias nervosa | reverse complement strand
ATTTACAATATTATTATTATTATTATTATTATTATTATTATTATTATTATTATTATTATTACAGCCAAGAGTCAGGAGTCTGTATTTTGAAACCATTCGGTTTCCGCAGGTCGTACTGTTCACCTTGCTTAAATTCTTAAAGGATATTATCGTGAGATCTATCCGAACGCACCTAAGTCAAGAGTGATGATCTTTTTAATTGACCAAGCAAATTCAGATAAGGTCTTCTGATTGGTGTAATGATGACGTAATGGGAAAATCATAGATTCGGCATTCAAAACTCACATTTATATATATTTAAAAAACTAGCTGGATTAAGTGTTATGTCTCTCAATTCACATTAACTACAACCAGTATATCAGAATCCTACGAAAGTATTTGTCAGGACGATTGGTTTGACACTTATCTTGTAATCTTTAATGTTTAATGCGTGCTTAAGAAAGTGGAACTCGATGATAATGACGATAATGATAATCATTATGGTGCTGATGAAGGTATTATTATTATTATTATTATTATTATTATTATTATTATGATTATTATTATTATTTGTTACGTATAGGCTCGTTCAAAAGTAACAAAATAAAAGAGTGAAACCAACAAGCTTTGTAAGTTTTAACAAAAATAATTTATTTCCCTAGAAAACACTGTGAAAAGGTGAAAATAGAAAATAGGACTTACAGTTTGTGAAGACAATCCAAACATTTATCCTAGTACTGAAAAAATACAAGTCCTGTCACTAAATAGTTTTAACTGAATCCAGGTTCGAATCTTGATGACGTTCCAAGATGGAGGACTTTGACGTCAGGTGATCAACTTGTAATGTTTCAATTAAAATAAATTTCCATCGAATGTCTTTGTCACTTGCATAGTTCTCCAGGGAATAGATTATTATAGTCTCAAAAATAGATGAACTTCTGAACAAGCTGTCATCTATGATAAAACATCTCGGGCTCCAAAGATGTAAAAATACAATTCTCTACGGCACCTAATAGAAATATATCCTTCTTCTAGAAGATATATTATACGACTGAATATGTCACGGGGATCTGAGTATTATTAAACTGAACTAAGACGTCATTTCAAGCGCGCACGATGAAACACGTGACTATTTCATCATCAAATAGCGCAGTAAACAATACAATTTCACGTGGACTAGGAAATTACCTTGGCAATAACTAATTGTTTTCGCGTAGTGTTTGCTAAATTGACAAACCATAGCAAGATAAAATCGTACTTACGCGAGTCATACTACGTTCTATATAAACATAACATCCCTTTCAGAAATATCAGATCCCGTGAAAATAATCATTACAATATAATGTAATGATACAAAAATAAAATAAAAAAGAATTTAAAATTACCACACAAGTAATTAAATTACATATTCGTAACACTTTCCCCCATAAAGAAAAAAAGAAAGATTTATGTAATAAAGCGTTCTTTTTTACCATATGTAAACTATACATGAGGTAAAGAAAATTACCTAAGAAGAACTCTTATGAATTATACAAAGTGTATATGAAAATAATATTTCTATACACGGGAAAGTGCATCTGCAATCAAATTGTCTTTTACTTTAATGTGCCTGATGTCAAGATTATATTCTTGCAAAAACAAACTCCACCTTAATCATCTTTGATTTTTATTTTTCATCTTGTCGATGAAAGTAAGGGGGTTGTGATCACTAAACACAACAACCGGAGAAGGAGCTGAGCTAATGTAAACTTCAAAATGCTGTAATGCCAATATTATAGCCAAACATTCCTTCTCGATTGTTGAGTAATTTCTTTGGTGCTTATTTAAATTCTAAGAGAAATAGCACACTGGGTGATCAACACCATTTCTATCTTCTTGAATGAATATTGCTCCAACCCCAACATCACTTGCATCCACAGATAATTTGAAAGATTGATGGAAATTTGGAGCTGTGAGATCCGGCTCGCTCTTGAGTATCTCTTTTAACCTATCAAAAGCTTCCTGACATTTTTCAGTCCAAAGAAACTTGTTTTTCTTACTTAACAAGTTTGTAAGAGGTTCAGCAATAATAGAAAATTTGGAACAAAACTTTCGATAGTATCCGGTCATACCCAAAACTCGCATCAGTTGCTTTTTACTGACAGGCACAGGAAAATCAGAGATAGCTTTAACCTTAGCATCGATAGGTTTAACTTGACCATGTCCCACAATATGTCCTAGAAAAGTTACACAAGCACGGCAAAACTCACTTTTAGATAAATTGATTGTCAAATTGGCATCAGTGAGTCTTTCAAAGAATTTCCGAATCGTGGCTAGATGTTCTTTCCAGGTGTCCTTATAAATGATGACATCATCGATGTAAGCATCAAAATTATCTAGACCAGAGGTAATCCTATTCATTAGGCGTTGAAACGTACTTGGGGAACCCTTCATCCCGAACTGAATTACTTTATATTGATAGAGTCCATCTGGAGTCACAAACGCCGAAATTTCTTTCGCTCTCCGTAAGTGGAATTTTCCAAAATCCTTTCAGAAGGTCAAATTTGGTGACGTACTTGGCATTTCCAATTTTATCAATACAATCATAGATTCTTGGTAATGGAAATGAATCTGTTTTTGTCACACTGTTCACCTTCCTATAATCAGTGCACATACGGAAAGTTTTATCCGGTTTCCGAACAAGTGTGCATGGTGAACTCCAATCACTTTTACTGGGAACTATGAAATCGTTCTCCAGCAAATACTGAATTTCCTTTTTCAAGTATTCCTGTTTGAGAGGGTTCATCCCGTATGGGTGTTGTTTCACAGGTCTTGAATCTACAATTTCAGCATCATGAAAGGTTTGTTTGTCCTTGTAGGAATATCTGGAAACAAGTGCTCATATTCAAATAATAACTGTTTAAGTTCACTCCTTTCGTGTTGTTGTAAATGTAAACGTTTCTGGTCCAGATCTTTGATAATTTCCGAATTCCAAAGATTTGGTGCTCCAAGATCAACAGTATCCAATTGAATTTCTTCACTTAAATCCTCAGTTGGTGGGATAGGTACAACTAAATTAATTGCATAATTTACTTGGCTGTCTCTTTCAATATACTCCTTTAATATGTTAATGTGGCAAAGATGTTTTTGTTTTCGCCTACCAGGAGTATTTATGATCTAATTTAAATCATTTACTTTCTTTTCAACTGTGTATGGACCATAATACTTGGCCTGAAGGGGATTTTGTGGAATGGGCAAGAGAGCTAGAACTCTATCACCAGGCTGGAAACTCTTATCCCTTGAGTTTTTATCATATCTTGATTTAATTCTGGACTCAGTAGAGTGCAGATTTGCTCTTGAGACCGCACAAGCTTTTGACAACTTGTACTTAAATCAGAAACATAATCAAGACGATTGTGCACAGTATCTTCATTAGAAAGAAGTTTCTCTTTCAATAATTTCAAAGGTCCACTCACAGTATGTCCGAAAACAAGTTCAAAGGTACTGAATCCTAAAGATTCTTGAACTACAATTTGATAGTTCACTGACCACTCGTCATTAGCAGGTACCTCGGAAGGTCTCCATTTTCTCATAAGATTTCCATTTTTAATGAAATAACACAAAGGTACTTCAGTGGCTTCAGTTTCGCTAATGGACCTCTGAAACAAACAGGAGATCTCAGGATCGTTTTCCTCTTCGACGACAAGTGATTGTCTTTTATCACCCTGATTAGATAGAAGAGAATGAGTATTTAAAAGAGGATCACTGTGATCAATACCTTTTGATTGATTCAAATTAGAAGTGAAAGTGACCTCATCAAAAGCCTGACCAATACATGTGTCAGCTAAAGGAATATTTTCCTTATCAAAATCATTCTCAAGAGCTTTCTTTGTCATAGCTCTGGTAGCTGCACAAGCTGGGTGTAACTCAGGGTATTCTTTTTCAATAGGATCAACTTTCTGATCCAAAGAAGGCTTGTCAGTTGCAAATGGATTAACCACAACCTTGTCTCCAACTAGGTCGTTGCCTAGCAACAGATGAATGCCCTCAACGGGTAAATTATACAGTATTCCGACTGTCACAGGTCCTGAAACTAAGTCTGATGACAAATTTACAGAATGGAGAGGAACATTAACAAAGCCGCACTCTACTCCCTGAATGAGAACACTCTCATTAGAACAGGACTTTTCAGAAAAAGGCAAAATACCTGACAATAAAAGACTCTGAGAAGCTCCTGTATCCCTTAAAATTTGAATAGGGATAGGATTGGCCAAATCACCCAAGAGTGATATAGAACTCTTCGACATGAATGGTTAATAATTCTCCATAATAAAATCAGACTGGGGTTTATTAGACCCAACAAATGTATTGCTTTCAATACATGACCGTGACCGTGACCTCTTAGAAATAAGAGCATTTGGGATAGGTCTATCATGATTCTGATGCTTATATTTCCATTTGAAACAATCAGAAATGACGTGTCCTAGTTTCTTGCAATAGGTACACGTAGGAATAGACAAGGATTTTGAATCAAGTTTATCAGAAGCTTGATTTTTAGTAGTTGTGCCAGATTGAGTTTTAGAAGGAGTCGTATTTCTACTAGTAGACTGCTGATTGAAAGATTTGCTTACAACAGGAACTTTATGAGTTAAGGAGTACTTATCAGCAGCAAGAGCAGCATTTCCAAGGTTTCAATCTCATGCTCTTCAAGATGATTCTTAATGTCATTAGTGATACAGTTCTTGAACTCTTCAAGTAACACAAGTTGTTTGAATTTTTCATAATCATGTTCTACTTTCTCGGCTAAGCACCATCGCTCAAAGAACTGTTCTTTTTCTCTTGCAAATTCAACATAAGTTTGTCCAGGTTCTTTTTTTATAGTTTCTAAATTTTTGCCGATAAGCCTCTGGGACTAACGCATATCCCCTTAAGATGCACTCCTTAACCAAATCATAGTCAGAACTTTGTTGTACTGACAGGGATGCATAGATATTTTGGGTTTTTCCAAAAAGTATACATTCCAATAACTGATTCCAATGCTACCATGGCCATTTCAAATTTTCAGCAACTTTTTCAAAATAAACAAACTTTTTGTCTACTTCCTTTTCATTAAAAGGGGGATCTAACCTAATATTTTTTGTAATGTCAAAACTTGAATTTGTATGTGAAGTGGGATCGTGCTTTTCTCTTGCCAGATCCATTTCTTTCAGTCTAATTTGAAATTCCCTTTCATCCTTCTCTTTTTCAAATTGTAACTGTTTATCTTTCTCCCTCTCCTGTCTCTCTCTCCTCTTTCTCAAATTGTAATTTCATTTGTTTATCATTCTCTCTTTCTTGTCTTTCTTTCTCCTTTTCTTCAAATTGTAGTTGTTTATCTTTCTCCCCCTCCTCTCTCTCTCTCTCTCTCTCCTTCTCTTCCAATTGCAATTGCAATTCCTTCTGTTCAAATTGCAACTGCATTTGTTCTTTGTCTTTCTGAAGCTCGAGCTTCCTTAACTCCAATTCCATCTTGTATTTCATTTTTAATTCCATTACTTTTATGTCAGAGTCCGATACCGACTTACTTACCGATGCCAAAACACTTTTATGAAAAACAATATTCTGTACCAAATATTGAATCGAAATTCTTTCAATTTCTTGTTTCGTTAAGGAAGATTTTGCTTTAGAAAGATTGTACTTTCTGGCAAGTTCAAGCAACTCATCTTTTTTCAGACTATCCAGCTGCTCCTGAGTTGGACTAAAAAGAAAACTTTCCACTTTTGATGACATTGTGAATGAAAGCCTGTTGTTTTCACTAAAGATTTCAAACAAAATATAAGATAGCACTTGGGATTTAAAAACTAGGGGAATTAAATTTCAAAAAACAATTTTCTGAAATATTTTAGCCAAATTCAAACATCCCGGACGAGCCCCCAATTTTCTCTTTGTTACGTATAGGCTCGTTCAAAAGTAACAAAAGAAAAGACTGAAACCAACAAGCTTTGTAAGTTTTAACAAAAATAATTTATTTCCCTGGAAAACACTGTGAAAAGGTGAAAATAGAAAATAGGACTTACAGTTTGTGAAGACAATCCAAACATTTATCCTAGTACTGAAAAAATACAAGTCCTATCACTAAATAGTTTTAACTGAATCCAGGTTCGAATCTTGATGACGTTCCAAGATGGAGGACTTTGACGTCAGGTGAAGTGTTTATACGAATGTCAAGAGTTCCACGTTGAGCCACAACTTGTAATGTTTCAATTTAGAATAAATTTCCATCGAATGTCTTTGTCACTTGCATAGTTCTCCAGGGAATAGATTATTATAGTCTCAAAAATAGATGAACTTCTGAACAAGCTGTCATCTATAATAAAACATCTCGGGCTCCAAAGATGTAAAAATACAACTCTCTACGGCACTCTAATAGAAATATATCCTTCTTCTAGAAGATATATTATACGACTGAATATGTCACGGGGATCTGAGTATTATTAAACTGAACTAAGACGTCATTTCAAGCGCGCACGATGAAACACGTGACCATTTCAATCTTCAAATCTTGATGATGTTCCAAGATGGAGGATGATGACATCTGGTGGAGTCTTTATACGAATGTCAAGAGTTTCACATTGAACCACAACTTTTAATGTTTCAAATTAGAATAAATTTCCATCGAATGTCCTTGTCACTTGTATAGTTCTCCAAGGTATAAATTATTATATTCTAAAAAATTTATGAACTTCTGAACAAGCTGTCATCTATGATAGAAGATCTCGAGCTCCAAAGATGTAAAAATACAACTCCTTACAGCACCTAATAGAAATATATCCTTCTTCTTGAAGATATACTGTATGACTATTTTTCATGGGGATCTGAACTAAGCCATCATTTCAGGCGTGCACCATGGAATGCATGGCTATTTCATCATTAAATAGCGCAGTAAACAATACAATTTCACGTGGGCCAGGAAATTACCTTGGCAGTAACCAATCGTTTTCGCGTAGTGTTTACTAAATTGATAAACCATAGCAAGATAAAATCATGCGAGTTATACTACGTTTTATATAAACATAATATCTCTTTCAGAAATATCAGATCCCGTGAAAATAATCATTACAATATAATGTAATGATACAAAAATAAATAAAAATGAATTTAAAATTACCACACAAGTAATTAAATTACATATTCATAACATATTATTGTTGTTGTTGTTGTTGTTGCCACCATCACCGCCAATATAAACATCACTAACTTCATTATTATTATCGTGAGGATCAGGAACATACTATCATCAAAATTTGTTCACAACCTGTTTATTAGGTTCATAGTTCGTATCATTAAATGATAAATTCGACGATGTTGTTTTAGTCAATATTTGACAACACAGTTTAAAACCTTGAAGTAAAATCCACCATGACAACATCTTGTTTGTCTATCGTGTTTTCTATTAATTGTTTGTGTACATATTTCAAGCCTTCATTTATAACATAGGACAGTCATTTAGAATTCATATTTATCGTCAAACTTTTAAAACGCGGATTTGGAAATCTGGAAGTTAAATCTATTTATATAAATAAATTTCTTCTATGTATCATTCTTCCATTAAAATCGTAATATTGAAGCAAGAAATAAAGGATATTGTAAAGCGTTTAATACTAGAAGCGACTCAAGATAAAGATTAGAACGATATGTTCCATAAAGTAATTCTAGTACTACCACCAGCGTTATTCTCGTTCTTTCGATAGCAATTTAGCTGATGGTGGTAGGTGTAGAAATCAATAAAATACATTGCAACATGTTAGCTTATGGTAGGACTTGTACTGAACAATAAAACATATTGCAACATGTTTGCTGATGGTAGTATGAGTAACGTTCGATAAAAGACATTGCAACATTAGCTGATGGTAGGACGAGTACTATATAATAAAAGACGCTTGTCCACTCAATCTGGGCAATATTTAGCATCGTTACGAGTTTATGGATTTAAACTAAGTAAAAGAAAGTAGTGGAAACCAAAACAGTGTTGTAAAATTGAGAAAAGTAAATTATTTACCTATAATAGAAAGTGAAAAAATTAAAAATAACTTACAGTATGGTGAAGAAAATCCTAAGTAGTCCAAAAATGTTCTATTAAGTCCAAATGCACCGAGTATTCCAAATGAGTTCCAGTAGTGATCCGAATGAAGTTAAATCTATTGTGCTGATGTGCCAATAGTCTTGATGTATCAGAATGATATAATGCAAAGGATATTTAAATTAATTCACTTTAATTCCAATATAAATACTAAGTCCGATTGTCCGAGCACTTTTTAATGCCAATGCATAAATGAAATTAATTAATAAATACTCTTAAATCATCACAACTATATTACTCCTATAAGAATGATGTTAATGCTAGGAATAACTAATTTTCAATCAATTATCCCTTATATAAAAGGTCGAATACTTATTTCGAAATCACCAACTTATCAAAAAGTTCAAGTATTTTAGCAGCTAGCCATCCAAGTTTCAGTCCACCTAGATTTTCCTAGGCGGAATCCAATGACCTACATTCAGTTGGTGAACATAATTTTTTCTACAGCTTCCAAGGTCATAAATTTTACACAAACATGCTTACTCGATTACAAGTACATCTTATTATCTCGAAGCTTTAATATTTTTAAAAATAAAACTGCCTCACTATAAAGTACAAACTTAAATGTACAAATTTAGCTATTTAATGTTATTAACTAAATGACGATATCAAACTATAATGATGAAAATTAATAATATAGATATACTTAATACCCTCTCCTCATAAAGAAACAAGACAAATTTAGGCAATAAAACTTTCTTTTACATTTCATAAAAAATACATATGATTCAAATGACACTGGGAATTCGGAGATTGTCTTTACCTTAACTTCTATAGATTTAATTTGCTCGTGTCCCACATCCTCACTTGAAAATGTAACAGAAGCACGGCAAAAATCACTTTTGCCTAAACTTATTGGAAAATGTGCATCGCGGAGTCCATAAAAGAACTTCCGAATGGTTGCCTGGTGATCTATCCAGGTGTCGTTGCTGATGATTACGCCATCAATGTACGCCATGATATATTACTTCACCGTCTCCAGCATGTATTTGGCATTCACGATACAGCCTTACTATGGTTCAAGTCCTACATGGTCAACAGGACACAAATTGTGTCCGCAAATGTAAAACACTCCAGCCCAGTTGATCTATGTTGTGGTGTTCCACAGGGGTCTGTTTTTGGACCTGTTCTCTTCGTTCTATACACTCAGCCACTCTCAAGTGTCATAGATCATCATCCAGTGCCTCACCAATTGTATGCCGATGACACCCAAATACACAAATCTAGCCACCCAACTGAAGTTGAAGCTACCATCCAAGGCGTAGAGAGGTGCATTTCCGATGTGAAATCATGGATGACATGTAACAAGCTGCAGATGAATGATGATAAAACTGAAGCCATTCTGATTACAACACAAAGACTTTCTCATTCACATCCTTTACCTCAGACAATAAATATCAGCAACACCAACATTAAATTCACACAGTCAGTACGAAACCTAGGTGTTACTCTTGACAGTACTCTCTCATTGCACCAACATGTCATGAACATATGCAAGGCTGCATATCTTGAGCTGAGACACATCAGCTCCATTCGCAAGTATCTTTCAGTTGATGCCACTAAAACACTTGTGTGTTCCTTAGTACTTTTAAGACTGGACTATTGTAACTCAATTCTGTCTGGTTCGTCTCAATATCTACTCCAGAAACTTCAAAAAGTTCAAAACACAGCTTCTCGGATCATCCTTAGAATACCACGATCAGAGAATACCTCCCCCTGCTCTGTACTCTACACTGGATATCCATTCGATCCAGAATTAAACACAAAATTTGTTCTCTGTGCTACATTTCACTCACGGGCTCCAGTCCAACATACCTATCCGACCTCACCCATGTGTACACACCAGCAAGATACTTAAGATCCTCTTCTGACATTCGTATTCTCATTATTCCCACTATGAAAATGAAATCATATGGACAACGTTCTTTTGCATACCAGGGCCCAGCAACGTGGAACGAATTGCCCACTGAACTTAGACACAAAGACACAGTGATCTTATTCAAGAGCGCTCTTAAAACTCACCTATTTCAACTGCAAGAACAGTTTTAAAGACC
The DNA here is from genome assembly GCA_016617855.1 of Megalonaias nervosa. Taxonomy (NCBI): domain Eukaryota; kingdom Metazoa; phylum Mollusca; class Bivalvia; order Unionida; family Unionidae; genus Megalonaias; species Megalonaias nervosa. The sequence continues at coordinate 53,286 of JAECUM010093704.1, read as the reverse complement.
TAATAATGTTTCCTTACCTTAAATATTTACAGCATGTTTTCTGTTTTCTAATTTTGTGGTGTTTGTTTTTATATTTGTAATCATATCATTATATATGTTATTTAAGTGTTGTCAAATGTTGTAAAGCGCTTAGAGCTTCTAAAGATTAGGCGCTATACAAAGTCCTCATTATCATTATTATTATTATCTATACCAGATGTTATGATCATCAAATGTCGGAAAGTCGAAGGCGAACCTTTCATCCCAAACGACATCAGTTTATGTTGCTGAAGTTTTTCAAAGATACGAATGCCGAAAATCCTTTGCTCTTAAAGTGAGTCGAATTTTCCAGAATCCCTTCAAAAGGTCAAATTTGGTGGCATGTTTTGCATTTTCAATTTTTCAATGTAGTTATCCATTCTTGGTATTGAAAATGAATCTGTTCTCGTGGCATTGTTCACATTTTATTATCAGTACACATAAGGTAAGTATTATTCATTTTCTGCACAAGAATAAATGTTGAAGTCCAGTCACTTTTAAATGATTTTATGAAATCATTTTCCAGTAAATACAGATTTTTCTTCTTCAAACTTTCCTGTCTGAGAGGATTAAAACCCCTGTAAGGATGTTGTGTCACAGGAGCAAAATCTAGAATTTCAACGACATGATAGATTTTATTTGTTCGTGCAGTTATACATGGAAACAAGTGCTCATGTTCAGTTAATAGCTATATAAGTTGAAGCAAAAGTGTCTGGTCCAGACGGTCCAATAATTCTGGATCCTGAAGATTGGTTAAATCAAAGTCACAACAGTCCTATTTGACGTCATCGTTAAAATCCTCATCGTGTGGGACATGTACAACTAAACCCACTGAACAATTCACATGGCTAAATCTATCAACGTACTCTTTTAACATATTAATATGGCAAAGTTGTTTCTATTATTCTCCTCCAATGAGCATTAATGAAGTAATTTAAGCCACATACTTTCTTTTCTATTGTGCAAGTTGCATAATACTTAGCCTTTAGAGAATTTTGAGGTTTGGGAAAAAGAGCCAGGATTTTATCACCAGGCTGAAAACTCCTTTCCATTGTATTTCTGTCATACCTTAATTTCATTTTTGACTGATTAGACTAAAGATTAGTTCTGCCTACTTCACAAACCTGTTTCAGTTTGTATTTGAAGTAAGAGATATGGTCAAGAAGAATAGTTTCTGAATCTTCAGTTGAAAGGAGTTTCTGTTTCAATAACTTCAGTGGTCAACAGACAGTATATACAAAATCTAGTTCAAAAGGACTAAAACCTAATGACTCTTGACCCCCTAACACCAAACAACAACAAATAAATACCCTCGTCCATATCTTTTCCTGTATCAAAGCAGTACGACCGAATCATTGGATGATACCCAGAAGATTTAAACTGTTGTATGCCTAATTCATGCATAACTTGCTGGAAAACTCCCGACATAAAGTTTGATCCTTGATCAGACTAGACAGACTAAGGAAGGCCAAAATGTGTAAAACTTCTTTATCAAAGATTTTACAATGGTTTTAGTTTGAATATTCCTCTAAGCCTCTGGAAATCTTGTAGACGTACACATTATGGACAAGAATTATTGGTTGCCTGGCTCTGTGTAAGGTAATAGACCGACTCAATCTACCATTATTCTGCCAAATGAGCCTTTAACATTTCCTGGTCGGTTTTCAACCAGTAGACAAGTGCGGCATGATCTACAGTTTTTAGAAACATCACTTTTAATTTTCAGACAAGAAAAAGAATTTAAGATATTGTGATAAGCCTTATTGACTATTAAATAACCAGTCAAAGGAATTGCATGGGCTACACTAAAGATTTCCTGTCGATATGACTTGCAGCAACAATTTGATAGCCCAATGACCGATCGTCACTAGCGGGTACCTAAGCAGGTTTCCTCTTTCTCACAAGGACTTAATGTTTAAAAAAATGATAAAACATGTACTTGTGTGGCTTCAGTTTCGCTTATCGTTTTCCGAAACAAACAGGAGTTCTCAGGATCTTCTTTGTATGGGACAACTAGTTATTGTTTTAATAACCCTGATATGAATTGAGAGAAGATCACTGTGACCAATACCTCTTGGCTTATCAATGCTAAGAGCAAAAATGTCCTCATCAAAAGACTAACTAATAAATGTATCAGCTAAAGGAATAATATCCTTATCAATTGTCATTCTCGAAAGCTCATTTTGCAATAGCTCTTGTACGTGAACAAGTTGTTTATAAACCATGAATTACAATGTCAACATTTTGATCAAAAAAAAAGGTTTGTTAGTTACAAGTGAATTGACCAGAACATTATCTTCCGATAGGCCATTGCCTATTAATAAATAAATACCCTCAATGGGCACAAAAGTTACCGATCCTATAGACACGGGTCCAGAGAGAAAGTCTGACGACAAATTAAAACAATAGAGAGGGACGTTAACAAAATCTCACTATACTCCCTGAATAAGAACATATACACTAGATGATGACTTCTCAGAACAAGGCAGCGCACTTGAAGGTAAAAGACTCTGAGAAGCTACATTTACATTAAAAGTTTTAATAGGGATTGGATTGACAGAACCACCCATGAGTGATATATAGAACTGTTCGACATGAATGATTCAAAATTCTCCATAATAAAATCAATGGGGTTTGCTAGACCCAACAAATTTATTTGCTTTCAATACATGACTGTGACCTTGACCTCTTGGAAAAGTGTATTTGGAATAGGGATGTTGTATTCTGATGCTTATATTTCAACCTGTAGGCATCAGAAATAACATGCCGCTTCTTCTTGCTATGGTACACATAGGAAGATATATGATTTTCTGATAAGTCGTATCAGTTCATTGATTCCCAAAATTTGTGCCAGTTTGAGATTATAAAAGCGCTCGTATGAGAATAAAATGATTTATTTTTTACGAAAACGCTGGTGAGAGGAAGGTTTATTGACAAATGAATTTCTGTGAGTCAAGGAATAGTCGTCATCTGTACAAGGAACATTTTCTAAAGTTTGCAACTTTTTTCAAATCAAGATAGGTATTGACGTCACTATGAATGTAATTCTTGAAATCTTTAATCAATGTGAGTTTTCTGTGGTTATCATAATCTTTATCAACCTTCTTGTCTGTACACCACCCATCAAATACTTGTTATCTTTCCCATGGAAACTCGGCATGAGTTTGTCCAGTTTCTTTTCTATAATTCCAAAACCTATGAGGATATGCCCCAATTACCAGCTCATAACACTTCCACACAAATTTCATAACCACATCATAATAAGTATTTTGTTGTACCAAAAGTGAAGTGTAAACTTCCCGACCTTTACCAATAAGTACACTTTGGAATGATAAAGTCCAATGTTCTCTTGGTTATCTCAAATGATTAGCATTTTTTCAAAATGAGGAAAATATTTATTTGCTTCGTTTTATTCAAGCGGGGGTACTAGCCTAAACTTTCTGGCTACATCAAAACCTACACGTGTTTAAACTGGGGGGAGTATGCTCTGCATGCCAGCTCTAATTCTTTTAGTTAAAAATTGCATTTCTATCGGCTTTTTGTATTGGCATTTTTCATTACTCTTGCATATTTTATCTTTGTTTCTGTATTTCTCTTTCATATTTTACGTTTTGCATTTTCATTTCTCTTTCACCTTTATTTATTTTGCATTTGTCTGGCTTCTTTCCATTTTTGCATTTGCATTATTTTCCGCTGAAGATGAAACTTTCTCAGTTCTATTTCCATTTGGTTTTTTATCTGTAATTCTCCTAACTTCCTGTCCATGTCAGATAGAAACCTACTAATCAAATCCAGCGCACCTTTATCAAGATTACCCTTTTTCAGCAAATAATGAACCAAACATATTCCTTTTCTTTTGCTTCGTTCAAGAAGCCTTCGCGTCAGAAATACCACAATGTCTGGCAAGCTCCACATCTCGTCCTTTCTCAAGGACTCTAGCCATTCCGGGTATGATCTGAAATAATTTTCTCCATTATAGAAGACATGGTCAAAGCTTGTTGGTTTCACTAAGGGTTTCCCAAATATGCGAAATTAAAATACCAGAGACTAAGAAAATTCCAAAGCCAAATCAAAATTAAAGTTAAAAAACAATTGTAACTTTTATGAAATATAGTAGTAGTTAAATAGGCAGATCCTAAACCAAATGCGGATTCTAGACCAGAGACACCCACCCTTCAAAATAAAGATATTCTGACATTTTTTTCACCACCTCAGAGATCCCCTCTCGTCAAAAAATCACCCTCATCCAAATTTCAGTAAAGTAATAGGCTGATCCTCAACCAAAAGCGGATTCTAGACCAGAGACATAAACCTTTTTTTCATAGAAATTTCATATTGAACAATGAAATATTATATAATATGTATCATTATAATCCAATAAGACATGTTGGATTTGATCTGACAAACAAATTTTTTAAGAGATTTGATTCAATAAAATCAGCCTCAAGTTATACTGGCATAAAACCTAAAATAATAAGCGATTGTATTAAAAAAGTTGGATATCATATATCACCAAAATATGGGTCATTATGGTTATTCGCAACTGAAAATGACTCAATCATGTGATTTTTCAGAATGACTCACAATCATGTGATTTTTTAGAATGTTCTGGAATCAGGTACTTCCAGAAAACGCCTATGTGGAATTTCCAGAATAGCAGTATAAAAGGCATCAGAATTTTCTTAGTGGCCATTATGCAAGCGGATTTATATGCGAACAGTTAAGTGAAAGTATGTTTCTTGAACTTAGTGTTACAGACTAAAACAAATTGTAGTTTCCTCGCTATTTCTTCACCACGTATATATTTTTATTATGATTATTTGTTTTAAATTATTACTAAATAGACTGTAATGTGTGAATCTAAAATAAATCTCACGTACGTTTCAACTGAATAGACTGTGGTGTGGATCTAAAATAAACACACGTTTAGAAATTATTATGCTGAATAAAATGCAGTGAAATTTCATTGTAACTTCTACAAGAGATACGATCTAAAATATCTGCCGGATGTTGTTGTGTGAAACAGCTGTTGCATGATCTATTGTGTACATTGTATAGCTGGAAATCAAGAACTTACTGGAATTTGCACAGATATATAACTACCTGGAATTTACGTAAGATAATGTACAGGAGAGTTAAAAGGTGTAAAATATCATTTTCTGTTACAAATTATGCTTGATTCACACTGATCACAGATAATTAACTTACTCAATACGACACAAAAGAATCGCGACGGTTATGTAATGTTACGCAATTTCCACTACGAGTTATCTCCTTAAAATACAAGGAAGACAGAAAGAGTTATCTCCCTTCTAAAAGAACACAGTTATATTTTCAATCATTAATTAAATAAATAAAATTTAATTTAAAATATGAGACCGAAAAAAGAAATAACAAACATTAATTGGCCGTTTCCTTTAAACAGTTATAGAATATTTGGTTTTAACAAAGAATATCTTTCAGAAAATTATATAATAGCTCAAGGAAGACATAAATATGGAAATTCTATGTTCACAAGTATAAAAACGATGGGATTTAATCTGAGCAAAAAACAAATAACTGAATTTGATTCGATAAAATTAGCAGCTGATATGCTTAAAGATAATTCTGGAAAAATTGTAAAAAAATCATATTTTTCAAACATATGATGGCTTGTACTGGATTACTTTTGTCGTTAGAACTGAAAAAGACCAAGAAAAAATAAATGATTGGCTGACTGATGTATTTAAACATGTGATAAAAATCTGCCTAGAAAATACTAGTATTTTCCAGAGAAGCATAATGCCCAAGTGCTAAAGTATCAATTCCGTCTTTACAATATCTTTTATCATCAAAATTACTTAGTCCACGTTTAATAATCGTATCAGTTTCAAGTTTGTGATGATTTGATCTAATGATATTTGTCTTAATAAAACTGACATTATTATTTAGTGCTGATTTAAAATCATTAAAATTCATCACCTTTTTCACATATCCTCGAGGAATACCTTTCGCTTTCTTTGTCAGTTTATTATCGTCGAGAATAACGGCGTACATTTTACTTCGAAGTCCAACAAACTCTCTCACCGGAACAAACAAAACTCATCTTTCATTTTATCAATAACTTTTTTATTCACATCATCATGAAATCCACTGCTCGCTGGATAATCTGATAAATCAAATAAATTTTTATTGTTATAAATATCGTCATAGACATCTTCACATTTTATATTATAAACTAGCGAATCTGTATCAGTAAATAGCAACTCCGAATCTGACCACTGCTTTTTGGCAAAATTATAGTGAAAGTCGTACATCAGCCACTTTGATATATCAAGTACAGCTGCACCAACATAAATAGGTTTATTTAACTTTAAATTTGTCTTTCTTCGTTGTATTCCAACAAGATTTTTATTAAATATTTTCATGCTGACAAAACCGTCATCGTTAACTAATTTATTTCTGCGATTTACATCATTAACAATTTCTATCGAAACTCTTTTTCTAATGTTTTCCATTGTCTTTCCAAAAACTGAGTTATTCATTAACTTAAAAAAGTTTTTCTCAAAGTCGGTCTTAGCCACAGCACGACGTTTGATATTTAAGTCAATATAATTTGACATCCACCTAGACTGATTAAATTTTAGCACACGATGGACTTTTCTCAGAATTAGTCCAGCATCTACTGCTTGTTTCAAATTTTTGTAATGTATAACGTAATTTCTTTTACTTAGCAAATTTGGAACTAACTTATTAACAATCGATTTTTTTGCTGTTGTCATGGCTCGTTGCTCAGGTGATAGCAAACTGTAATCTATCATCAGAGACTCTGCACAAAATGGGTAGTCGTTGTGTAGATCATGTAACGAATTAGGGTAATCTAGATCAACTTCAACAAAATAACTGACATCGGAAAAATTATTATTAATTTTTCTGGGTAAATCTTTTTCAGTTTCTTTAAGAAATTGATCTGGAGTTATCCAATGAAACCCACCGCAGGGCATTGGCTCTGACATGGCCCAACCATACAAATTGACACAATCTCGATAAATAATATGATTGGATGGGAGGTTTTTATCATAATTTTTTAGATATTTATTATTAGCTACTGCATATTTTTTTGCTATGACGCTAATTCCGCCTCTGATACCTTTTTCAATAAAATTAAACATATCAACATCTGTCAAGAGATTCAATTCTATTTTGCTTGTTTTTAGTAGAGGGTCCCAAGACAATCCTGGAGCAGAATAATACCAGCCAGGAACTAGTCCATAATTGCTGTAGCTTACTCGACGAAAACTTTCAAAAACGTCTGCTAGTAGTAATATATCTGTTTTTAAATATAAATCATGATAATCACCAAATGTTCTGCAGTTAAATTTATTCCAAATATTTTGTGCATATTTATACTCGTCGTCTGTAATATCTTCATTTTTGTGCTGTGAGTAAAATTTGTCTTTGCTAGGCAGAGAAGTTTCATCAAATCTGCTCCAGTCGTCGAGATACTCATATGGAAAAATACCTTTTTTGTCAGATCGATATAGTTTTCACCAAAGCAACTTCGCAGATTATTAAAAGTGCTACAACCTTTTACGAACTCATCTAATGATGCTGCCATAAATTGTAGACTGTCAATGAAACGTAATTTTCCGAGAGTAACTGACATATACTTTTCAAAATTATTTGGTATACATTTGATTTTATTATTTAGTTTTAGTTTTGATTTAATTTCCTCGTTACCAAAAGCTTCTACAATGATATGACTATCATAGCCGCGAAAGTTATGTAAAACGACAGGTATAAAATCTGGCGCATGAAATTTTAAATTACAATTATTATGAGCCGCTCCACGATACTGGCCAGTTAGATGACAATGATCACGAACTTTATCAGAGTCTACCAATAACTTTTCACGAATATGACAATTAACCGCTTCGTTAAATTCAAGTTGTTGCTTAGATGTTATTTTCATTGCAGCTGTCTTAAATAATTTGTTAGAAATTTTATTAACTTCATCTATAAGATTTTTTAGTAACCATACCGCCGGACTTTCAGATTTACTATCTTTACATCTATATAACTTAACCGGACAGGAAAACTTATCGTCAATGCAACAAACTATTTTATAAGCTACTCCGCAAGGAACATGTTGCTGTATTTTTCTTGTACTTGATTTATTAGGATCATTTTCTGCGCCAGCTACTGGAACCAGTAAACACTCAAAATCCGCATAAATAACGAAAGGTATATTTAGCTTATGATCATAATTTTAAAATTTTAAGACTTTTCTTTTTCGCCAGGCATAGTTATTCTTTGAACGTTGACACAGTATTTAAGATGTTCCTGTAGTTTTTCAGGTTTAGAAAAATCTTGTAAGCATCTGTAACAGAAATATTTCTTTTTTTTATTTTTATTATACTGTCCGCCAACTAAACCGCTAAAGTTTTTTATCCAAACATAATGTCCTTTATAAAATAATAAATTTATTGTCTTTTGTGTAGCAGTCTCTGAAATATATCTTGGGTAAACATTTTCTCGCTCATCTAGTCCGAAAACATTTACTGAAATATTGTTTTGTTTTTCAAAGTTTGATATCTGATTTTCTGACGCTGGAAAAGTTATTCCGTTGAGGTCTAGTTCGTCTTTGTATGGCAAATACTTTTCAATTCTATCATTATGGTCACTCTGAGGATGTTTCGCAGACAAAATTGCCCAACGAAAACACTGATCGTCGTTGTTTTAAACATTTATACAGCATTTTTTGTTTTTAATTTTTTTAGGGAGATCAACGTAAGAACTACTTCGAAGTATGTTATATTTTGCTGTGTGAATTAAAACTTCTTTTATCATTTCAAATTTCCAACCTGACCCAGATGAAGTAAATTCCTCCAATTTTTTAATTTATTTCTTGGTGTATTTTATCGGCAACTGTAATATTTGTTCCAGTTAATATTTTTCGTGATTTACCTGTCAGATATGGTTCGGAAATTTCTTTGTCGAAACTTGTATTTTCAAAAATTATATCAAGTATATCTTTTTCGATTACATGTAATTTTGATAAAATCGTATGATATTGTTCTATTAGTTTTATACTTTTGTGAGCTGCAAGTTCTTGAGCTATAACTGGTTGCAAAAGATGATATAAATTTGTAGAGTTAAAATTTGCTAAAACATTTTGATTATCAAATTTGTAACTGTTGTCGTATCCTGTAAATGCTGTAGCAATTTTTTCTGCTTTGATAATGCTCTTTTTGGCAATATCGCGCCATTTCAGCATTGTTATATATAGTGTAATATAATATCTCTAACTAATTGTTCGATCGATAACTCACAGCACGCCAGTTGAAAAATCAATTAGAGATATAAAATCTTTATAGTATAATGACAGAAATTTTGAGATATATAAGATTGACAGCGGAAGAGCAAGAAACTTATCATGTTCATCCGAAGTATAATTTATATGCTGGAAATGCATTAGGTTCGGTTATTAACATAAAATCTAAAAAATCTACTGGTAGACCAACACCAGCTGGAATGATAATTTCAGTAAAAGGTGATGATACAGATAGAATTGAAATGTTTAGAAAAAATTTTGTTTATACTTTGTTCTGTGATGACATTCCAGCTGGACAACGAGTTTATAGAGTCAATAATTCGAATACTGATGACAATATTGAGAATTTAGCTTTACAAAATGAGTATCAACCTCATCCAGTATTTAATCTATCGAAGGATAATTCAACATATAAGAACAAAAAATGTTATTGGTTTTATGCAAAACAGCGGCTATTTGAATGTAATGGTACGTAAAACTAAAACTGACCATGTTTGTTATCTATCACATCGTTTTGTGTACGAAACATTTAATGGCGCTATTTCAAATAATTTAGTTATCGACCTCATTAACAAAATTAAAACCGACAATCGTTTAGAAAATTTAGATTTGGTTACACAAAAAGAAAATACTAAACGTGGTTTAGGTGGTGGCAATAATTTTAAAACTCCTAAAAGACCAATTGTTTCAACAAATTTAGAAACTGGAGAAAAAATGAAATTTAAATCAATATCAGCTGCCGCAAAATATCATGAAATTAATTCTCGTGCAGTAAAATTTGTAGCGGACGGTAAAACTAAATCAGCAACATCAAAGTCAACATTTGATAGATTTAGTTTCAGATATGATGATTTATTATATTTCGTAATTCTGTCTTAATAAGACAGCTATGAGCAAACATCAAAACATCATCGCGATCAAATTTTAATGTTATAAAAGCACTATCATTAAGTTTATTTTTTTCTGCTGCTGTTAGTAATATTCTATCATTTTCGCCAGGCATTACAATAACGTCAACAGAATATGCATTATAACCTAACTGACATTTTCGAACTGCTTCAGCTAGTTCCTTGTAATTTAATATATTAACTTTTTGATGATATTTTACATGAGGAGATTTCGTTTCGCTGGTCATTATTATTATAAATTAGATAAAAGTATATTATAATATGAACTGGATGAAAAGACTTGCTGATATATACGCGGAAGATTATATCTCTTACGATAAAGTCGTCAACTACACAATCACTAACGACAATTTAATCTATACCGATATAGACAAACTTTCTAGTTATAGTGAAGATGATATTTTGTATAACAACGAATCTGACGATGAAGTAGTTACTGTCGCTGACAGAAAAAATTACAGCAGACCAACAACTGTACGATATAATGTTAAGTATCACATTGCTAAAAATTAATAAAATTTAATTTTACCGTTGCCGAACAACAAATATTTTGGCAGCTTATCAAACCGTTTTTAAATCTAAAAATAACTGGCCAGCAAAGGAGCATAAAATATGATTTTCTTTTTGCTAAAATATTTAATTTAATGCCACTTGATAATGCAAGAAAATTATATTTAATTTCTTAATGTAAAACTATCAAATGTAAATCTGTACTTGTGAAATACGAACAAATGTATAATAACATTATTGAATCGACTTAGTTGGTACCCAGCTATTAAATTTATCGCTGTATCCTCTCCACTTAACTAAACTTTTATCACCGCGTTTTCGGATAACTTTTTCAATTACAAATATGTCTTGAGAAGTTTTCTGAAGTTCCTGCTCGTAAAAACTGCCAGTTATAGGTTCACCTAATAAATCTTTTAACGCGTATATTACTGGTATTGTTAAAAGTACTTTATCAACGACAAATACTTCTTCGCTCCATTTTGGAGTAAATCCTTTTTCAAATGTTTTTTTCGTCAAAGAAATTCTAACTTTATCACCAACTTTAAATTTATGTCTGCGGTGCATCTTTTCATTTGCTAATATTGGACTTTTAATTGCGTCGTTTGGTGACATTTAGGTGCTTCGATGTTTCGTGTTATTATATTTGTCAACTATCTGCGGAAGCTCATCAATATATTTATTGGTATTTTTAGCTGTCAAATATTTGTGTATTTTTTCGTTTAGCGTGCGATTAAATCGCTCGACGACAACGCTTTTACCTTCGTTTCCTGTAACATATTTTTTGATATCATTTTGTTCTAAAAACCGCTCAAATATTTTATTAAAAAATTCTACTCCGTGATCGGTCCAGATTCTATTTGGTTTTCTTTCTGTACTAACGATGACCTGTTTTAGCGCGTCAGTTATTGAGGTTCCTGTCTTATCTGAAACTGGAACACTAAAAGCATATTTACTAAAAATATCTATGACATTAAACAAGTATTTCTTATTATCATTAAATTCAGCTAGATTTGACACATCTACTGAATCTATTGCCCAGATGTCATCAACGGCATTTGCGACAACTTTACGTCGCGTAAACTTTTTTTTTAGGTTTGTGTAGTTCAGTTGCAAGATCATCATACAATTCCTTTCCGAGTACCAATTTATATTTTGCTCCAATAAAACCCTGCACCAACTTTCTATCAATACGTTCTCGCATATTTGTCGGCTCCATATCACGAAGTTCGTCTAGCATTACTTTATCACAACCAGCCTTATCTTGCTCGTTGTCCCGGTAGCAAATATCATGGCGCATTGCTATTGCATCAACTTGATTGTAAAGCTCTTGTCCTGGTAATTGATTATCGTTTTCATCTAGTTGTTTATCAAGAGGATTATAAGGTTCAGTATATTTATGGCCCGGCAATGTCCAACCGCCTTTTGGTTTCGGCAATTTGCCAATTACTTTATGTATGTCTATACCTGTTCCTTTTATTTCTCTGTTGTTGCATTGTTGACAGTATGTGACAATTTTATTTTTTCTCAAGACATAAATCTCTATCACAATCACACTTGCCTCTCATTCTATTAATTAGTCGTCTACTAAAATAACGTCCCTGACATTGTCAGGGCAACCAGCTCTCAACGACTTTATCGCTGGGAATAATTTCTTTAAAAACATACTTTTTCGTTTTCCACAAATTGCGCAAACACTTTTCAGCATCGTCCTGTTGTTCTTTGTTTTTTCTGTTGTTTCGTTGATATTTTCTGTTTTAGTTTTACATTTGAGACAATATGTTGACATTATATATTTGTAATTTAGATAAAATTACTAGTAAGCTTTAGATAGATTTACAAAGATTTATTGCAATCTCATCATTGGCGTGAGAAGGTTGCTTGTCAAACTGTAAAATAAAATTTAAAAAGTTAAATTCCCTGACGTTGTCAGGCGATTGGGACATTTCTTTAATGAACAATATACAATAATATCCACAAGCAGAAGTTCCAACAGGTTGAAGTTGATTGGACGAATAATATATTATTTTATATTTTTTGTTTATATATTTTTTTATTGCGTCGCTCGGAGGAAGTCCAAACGAGTCAAAATAATTGTTATTATAAACTGCTACCCAATGTGTACCAGATCCGTCGTTGAAATCTTGCATATTTATCACACAGAAACCTACAGCTGCGACACCTTCGGTGTTGAGTTCATCTTTAGAATAAACTCCGGGGAAATTTTTTACTTGTTTTAGTTTATCAAGTATATCAAAGTTACTTAGCGGGGTGGCCGTGTTCCCGGCAATGTTAGTCCTCGTCCTCCTATTCCTAGCAGATTTGGTAGTATACTTCCCGCTAGTCCCGCTAAAAGTAAAGGAAGAAATCCTCCTTGTTTTGTTCGAGGACGCTTTGTTTTCCTTTTTTTTTCGACGATTTTGATTTTCGTTGTGGCATTATATTTATCAGTCACATAAAATGTATCTTTAGACTATTTTCTTTATACCATGGCCTTCAACTGCTTTTTTCGTTGCGCCAGATATTGCTCCAGACGCTGCTGCTAGTCCTAATGTACCTAACATCGGCAAAATTTTAGGTAATAACGTTTTGGCTATCACTGATAATGCCGGACCAAAGAAACCTCCTTGTTTTGCCATCGCTGTTATTTGTGCGGCACTTAAATTTAAAACAAAAGGTTTTTTACGATCGTACCTGTTTGCTTGTTTTTTTGTCAACATTAATTTTGTTAAAATACCCTTGGAAATGTCAGGGTTGATTTTTAATGATACCTGTCTCTGCTTTGCAATAGTAGCTGCTAATTTTTTAACTTGACCATCAGTCAAATATATTTATTTTATAATATATTTTGTCATCTTATATTAAAGTTACAGATTAAACTCAAAGTTTGTTCAAACTTACAAAATTAGTAGTAATTTTTAAATTTGTACTGTCATTTTACCGCCAATAGAATCAATCGTAATAAATCTGTCGCTGATCACTAGCGCGTACACGTACAACTGTGCTGCTGGAACTGCACCGAGTGTCCAAGTAATTTTAATATCAGCTGTCGAGTCGACAGCTCGCTCGCTATGTTTACTAACATCAAAATAAAATATCGGATAAAGTGTACGAAATTCCTCTGTCGTTATCTGAAATCCATCTCCAACATCCTGATATTTTTGCACTGCGTCGAGCAGATACATGGAAGGTCTAGTAATATTTTTATTAGCGACATCTGCAAAATTACATTCTATCGCTCGCTCCGGATACTGCTTAGAATTTAGTCTAGCATATATTCGTCTAACATCAGCGTTATCAAATATCGCATTATTTTATTTTTGGTTACCACGTCGCGCTTGCTGTTGAAATTCAACAAATAACTGCCTCGGCAGTTGTTCTCTTGATGTTGTTGTAACTCGCCATGTGTAGTCGGTAGTATTTGGAACTGCTGTTTGATATATTTTATGTTGTTGAATATAAATTCTGTTTGTATGTTTATCGAGTATACTGTTTAAATCTGACATTTTATCGATTGACGGAGTTATTCGTGACATCCAAAGCGCAAGTTTGTTTATAATAAATTGTACATCAGCTCCGCCTGACCTAAACAGGCAGTCGTTTTGTTCTGCTCGATCTAAAATAAGTGTATGTTTAACTCCACGAAATACTTTGTTGTAATCGCGACAAAAGCCAAATATTGTACTTAGTGGCAGCATCATTGTAATTTGACGTGATCCTTCTGCAAGTGCCTTCCTTCTGGTATAACCTTCATTATAACGTATATTTCTTCTGTTATGAGCAATTATGTTATTAACATGCTCTAACATTACAGTGCCGCCTGCAGCTGCATCCACTTGATTTACGCCAAGATTATTACAAGCAGCATTAAGTGAAAGTCTTGTAGCGTCTGCGTTAGCGTCTGCAGATGCTGCGGTTATACCTAGCGAAGTAGCATTAGCAATAAGAAAATTTCTTACATTTGCAGCACTTGCAGCGGCATCAGCTTCAGCAGCTATAATAGGTATTAATCCTGATAAAATTTCAACTGATGCAACAACACCTGCACCACCAGTTCCAGTATCTTTAAACCACATCATGTCGTTGCATTTGATCTTGAATAATCGTCGGAAAACGAAATAATATTTAAGATTGTACTTGCAACTTGCAGGTGACTTGAAATATCCTCAAAAGTTTGATTGGCCAGTTGATATCGAGCACTTTTGAATAAGCACCAGCCATTATTTATAAGAGCTACTTCTGTTCCAGCTGCAATTGCAACAGGTGGATTGGCCACTGTCATAATCTGACCGCGAACTTCTAACATTGCCTTATGTGGCAGTAGAAACACATCTTCGTCTCGGGTATTAAATGTTCTAACACCAGTTTTATTTGGTTCATTAGAATTTTCATCGAGATACTCAACATACTCAAATTCTGTTACGGTGTTATTGGTGTCATAAGTTTCTGCTAAATCGAGATAATTTTTGACAGACATTTTTTATTTATTAGATTATATAAAATTTTATTGCGGCGCTGTTACTTTAGATATTAATTTTTGTATGATCTGCTCGCCCTTTGGTGATAAAAGTTTTTTTTGTTGTTGTTATCATAACACGTTGAGTTTCTTTTTGTTGGAGCGATTTCTGACATAACTTATCTTATCTCAGATGAAGACGGTGCGCCTTTTATTTTATCAGCTATTTTTTGTCCCACCGCAGTTCCAGCGGCAGATGCAGCTCCAGTTGCAAAAGCTTTACCTGCGTCAAGTGCAATTGGTGCAACTTTACGCGCGATTCCCGGAGCATTTTCAACAATTTTAGTAAATATATTTCCAAAAAATCCTCCAACTATTTTTCTTCGATAAAATTGTTTTCTCTGTTTCATTATATCAAGGGGTTGTATAAAACTACGCAATGCGTAAGTGTAAATAATAAGTAACAACCTCGTTATTCAGATCCAGCTGTCGTTCAGATTGATCTGTCAACTGCATATTTATTGTTGTTATTTGATTTTCAACATTTAGTGGATAATAAATAACTTGCCGTGGACTAATTTGCATGAGCGAGCCCGGTGGAACTTATGGCGAGAAACTATATATCGTTTGTTCTTTACTACCCTGGGCTGAGTAAGATCCAGAAGCAATAGAGCAATTTATTAATATAGTGTTTACCTCAGTTATATTTACCGGCAGTTCACAGTCAAATGTAGTAACTTCTTCAAGAGCACCATAACTGTCATTAGTAAATCCTATCAATTGTGCAATACTTTTTTTTCTTGGTGTAAAATCGATTAACATATCATTTTTTAATGTTAATCTAGCGCATAATGTGTTATAATTTGGTGTTAGATCAAAATTATCAGCTATACCGCCAGCTTTTGTTATAAGCTCTTTTATTGTCTTATTCAGATCAGTGATATTATAAGCTCCTTGTGGAATTTTAATTTGTCTCCATTTATCTCCTAAAATACTAATATTTATAAATGAAAATTCATCGTTTACTCCAGTTTTTACGTTAGCCATGGAATGCCAACACGTACATGAAATTAGTCCAATTTCATACTGTTTTTCAGTATCAAGTTGTATTGGCGGGATATAATTTACTGAAAAATTTGCGCTATCTTTAGCGGCTGTGCTAGAGTCTAGTAATAATGTTGTTGACATTGTTATTTATTACATTTTTACAAAATTAAATCGTTGCGATTTATATTAAATCGCTATGTAAAGTTTCGTATTCGTCAGATGTTAATAAATTTTCTGATCTTAGATGATCTAATATATCAATAATTTCATTATCAATTTCAACACTAATATTACCAGCTTCTTTTGATGATATCAACAGCATTAATCTGCCTATCATTTTAGCAGTTGATGTAAATATTTTTACACCGGTTGCGGTTTTTTCTTTTTCAGCTGTCTTTAACCTTGTAGAAAGTTCATCGTAATCATCAACCAACCGACTTAATTCAGTTTTCTTTCAATAGGATCTGTTATGTCCTTTGAGACAACTTTATCAGCTTTCATACGTATTTCATCTATTTCTTTTGCCTCACTACTCAAACTACTAGTGCGATAACTATGATATCTGTCATTTTTTATATTACGAATAGCTTTGATATAAAGATCGGCAATAATCCCCCGTCGGTATTTTGTGATATCTTGACGGAAGTTTTCATTTTCCAGTTTTATGTTGCCGAGATGTTTCTTACTTTGATCTTTTATTTTTTCTAACTTACTAATATTTTCTTCGGCGCTGTAATCAGTTTTTTTTAATATCGTATATTCTCACATTTTTAAAACCGTATTTTTCGTTAAACGATTCATATTCATGATCTTTTATTTTGTCATTTATACTCTCTAGAGCATCTTTAAAATTTTGCTCTTCTTGAATATCTAGTCCATGTTCTTTCCTAAATGCTTCTTTTTTAGCTTTTTCTTCCTCACGCATCTCCTCCAGAATTATTTGAGCTTTACTTTTTTTCATCATCTTGTCTAACATTCTTCCAATCGGATCAACTGATACTCTTTCTGATAATCTTCGTTCAAATTCTAGTGGATTATTCAACAGCCGAATTAGTTCAACTTGTCCAGCAGCAGGATCAGCAATATCTCTTACTAGGTCTCTAGCTAATCTTAATCTGTCTTCATCAGATTTTCTAATAATTTTTACAGCAGATGCTTCTTGCTGTTCTTTAACTAGCCCAAGTAAACCTTTTTCCAGTAATTTTTTAGATTCCTCTTCTGATAGTGGTTTAGTTTCAGGTTGTTTTCCAAGTAGTGCTTCAATAACTGGTTTGAGAATCGTAGCTGTTGTTCCTGCAGCAGTTACTTGTCCACGTCGTGCTTGCTGCACTTTTTGCTTAAATGCTGCTTGAGATTGAACAAGTTTTTTTTAGATCTTCTATATGTTTTCTGTACTTTGCTCGTTTATCCATAATTAGTATATATAAAGTTTATAAAATTTTAAGATGTGGAAAATATCTTACTGCAAGTAATTGTCAATGAAGCATCTAAACATTTTAGTTGGATCACGTGTTAGTTTATCAAATAAGAAAAAGTTATATTTATCTTTTGTAGCTTTAATTCAATAAATTTATCTTTTGTTACGTCGCCGCATTGCTCATTTGCAATATTTCTAACGTCAACATTGTCCAGTCCCGGAAATAATATAAAACAACCAGTATTTCGTCTAATAAATCCAAAATAAACAGAATTACATTTTTTTTATTTCGAGACAGTGAAAAATACGATTTTATTTTGTTCATTTCTACATTATTGAGCGGAATATCGTCAAAAACTACTATCTTATGTTCATCTGAATAAAGTTGATTAACTGGAACAAGATCTTCTGGTTGTTTGATAATAAAATAATCCTCGCCAGCCTCAAGATCATCACGAAGTTTATTATTATATTCGCTAAGTAGCTCGTACTTATCTTGTTGCGGATTAATTGTGTAAATATAAACTAGATCGTAGTTAAAATTATTGCCCAGCAGTAAATTCATAAGCAAATTTGTTTTCCCCGATCCAGTTCTTCCAACAATAAGATAATGACAATCTGGAAGTTCGTTGTTATGTTTATGTTTCACCAACCGTTCTGTATCAAAATTTAATATCGACGATTTTGCCATTGTTGTTATACAATTTTATTTTATATAAAAATTGTCAGACAATAAATAAATAATGAGCTATTATACAAAATTTGGAACATTAATAGGAGATTCATCAGCTGTAGGTACAACAACAATAACAAACGGCAAGATTGATTTATCAGGTTACCTGAAAAAATCCGGTGACACAATGACAGGAAACCTGTTTATGTCAAATCAACGAGTACTATGTTTAGAAACAGCGTATCCGCCAGTAAGAGTTGACCTTACACAAGCTGTCAGTTATGCACAACTAAAATCTGTTGATGACAACAAGTTGTCGTTGACAGGAGGAACTTTAAGCGGTAATTTAGATATGTCAGACAAAAAAAAAAGAATTGGAGACCAGGTATCCACCAGCAAACTTAAATTATACGCAAGCGGTAAGTTATGCACAGTTGAGGTATGTGGATAATAACAAACTTGATAAAATCGGTGGAATAGTTATAGGTAATATCAACATGTCAGGAAAAAAAATAATAAATTTGGAGACTGCATATCTGCCAGAAAACTTAAATCAAACACAAGCGGTAAGTTATGCACAACTAAAATCTGTTGATGACAATAAACTTTACAAAGCCGGCGATACAATGACAGGTAACCTTACAATGAGTAATAACTAAAAAATAACTGGACTACCAACAACCTCACCACAAGCTGATGCTGATGCTATCAGTTATGCTCAATTAAAAGAAGAACTTAAAGAATCTGGTGGACCAATGTCAGGTAACATAAACATGAGAGACAAAAAAATAACTACGACATATGTTCCAGTTAGCCCTAATGATCTGACAAATAAAGCGTATGTTAATAGTCTGTCTAGCGGTATAAAACGAACTAAAATCAATGTTGGATATATTCCAACACTTTATAAAGCAACTGACAACCGAGCCGGGTTTGAGGTAAGCGCATCAACATATTATCTCGAAAATTATCCTTATTACGCTTTCTCTGATAGACATGAGTGGAAAACCAACGGAGAAGTTGAAAACTTTTGGATTAAAATTAAATGTCCCAATGAAGTTGCTATTTGGCAATTTCATTTGCGAGGTCGATTAAACTCTGGTGTTGGCCGAATTTATAATTGGTAATTGGAAGGATCAAATGACGATATCAACTGGACAACATTGTATAGCACAACAGACACATACATTTCAACAATACAATATTTTACGATTCCGGCAGAAAACACTGTTAACAAGTACTTATATTTTAGAGTTAATGTTTTAGCTGCTGAACATCCATTTCCAGGACTGACAGCATTTCAAATATATACACTTGATGATCAAATTTAATCTAGTGTTATAAAATAATATCACAACCACCAATTATAACCATTGCGAAAGAATGTTATGATAATATTTTAAATCAAAACAAAGATGTTGGAGCCGTTAATGAAACAGCAAAAATTTTACAAAGTTTGAAAAAAACTTAACATCGAATCATTGAACAATCCAACATTGCCAGCAGATTTTGCTAATTTTATTCGCGTTATATATATGCGAGGACCACAACTGAAAAAAGCAATACAAAACTCTGATATTATAAGCAGATACTGTCATCCTGATGATTGTCTAGAAGAACAAAAACAAGTTGAAATTATATTTTAAAAAATATTACTTGAACTTGATTGGTCTAACATAGATTTGATAATAAAGTCAGATTTAATAAAAGCACAAGTTTATAGTGGAAGAACACTGGAAGAAAGACGAATAAACGAAAATCGTACTCGTCTTGACAAACTAGCGGAAAATAAAAAAATGAGAATAAAACGAAACAAAAAGTTATATGATAGTTTTTCAAAACGAGGTATATTTAAACATCTCGGTATGTACTACCATGACAAAGAAACCTTAGTTAAAATCGTTACTATGACGTCAGACGCAGAGTCAATTATTAAAGTATATGCAAACGCAATTTTGCCAATGATACGTAAAAAAGACCCAGAATTTGATCCGATTATTGTTAACAAGTCTCTTAAGATAATCAAAACTTTAGACGATGAAATTAATAATTTTAGTGATGATGAGCGAGAAAAGTTTTTTGAAGAAGTCGATCAAACAAAATTGGAAGTGAAGTCTGATTCTTATTATGATATAAGTGAAGAAGACAATGTTCCATTCCCATCATTCCAGTACTCTAGACAATTGTCATTACGGAATTATTACAATGAAATTAAAACAATACTCACAAAACCATATGAAAAATTAATGTTAAAAGTAGCTTCTGCTGTTGGTCTTCCTACAATTGAACTAGATCAGCTTAAGAAATTAATGCTAGCAAATTTCGTAGTCGCATATGCAATTATCAGACAACATCTTGTTCTCAAAAATTACACGTTAGATCAGTTGAGTTTAGTATTAGGGTATATTGAAGAAACAGAAATCGATTACAGTAATTTGGTGAATAAAACAGATTTATATGAGAGTGAAGTAGGAAATAGTTTTGATTCATACGCTTGGTTAAAGAAACAATATGTACTAACAGATAAACAATATGATGATACTTCGTCAGATGTTTATGACAAAAATAGAGAGTTTTTAGCTGATCCTAAAAATAATAAATTCCGCGAGTTTCTCGATTCGATTGTTGGTGCTAGAACTTTTGTCTTTGTATAAAATATTGTATAATGAAAAAACAAATCATCGATTTCAATCACATATCAGAAGAAATTCCAAAACAAGATGTTGACGCACTAGTACAATGTTATAAATTTTATCTTAAAAACCTTTGGTGCTTGAAAAAATGTTACAAATACTATAGCAAAATACTTCGAGTAATATCATATTTGCCATTGTTAATGACTAGCTCTGGCATAATATCAAGTGGAGCATTATTAAATCCATTTTTGTTAATTATTTCTGGTATCGGTGTCTCTCTTTCAACGGCATATAAGAAGATCGAACCCAAGCTTGAGACGAAAAAAATGCTTGTAAGATAGCAATTATCACTTATAAAAAATTACTTGATTAAATACGATCTTACTTGCTAGGTGTAAAATATGATATGGACGATTTAATACGCGAGTTTTGTATTATTGACAGTATGTTAACAGATATCCTACCAATGAGAGTCAGCAGGTATGAAAAAGATTATCATAAAATATGGTTACAACAGTAGTAGATGTTTAGAAATCTAGTGGTCTCCAATTTTTTTGGAAAGGGGTGGGGGGTCTCCTCTCCAAGATCGAAAAAAAAATTTCTGGCCACTCCAATAAAATATTTTTAGTCTTATTTTAAGCTGAAAATTACTCCTTAATAAAATTACAAAATAGGTTTGGTTTAGGATCCGCCTATTACTTTACTGAAATTTGGATGAGAGTGATTTTTTGAGGAGAGGGGGTCTCTGAGGTGGTGAAAAAAAAATGTCAGAATATACTTATTTTGAAGGGGTGGGTGTCTCTGGTCTAGAATCCGCATTTGGTTTAGGATCTGCCTATTTAACTACTACCAATATTTTGAAGAAATTCGTAGCTCTGGGCAAGCCCACAATTTCTAGTTACGAGTCTATGGTTTTTAACTAAGTAACAGAAAAGAAGTGAAAACCAAAAAGTGTTGCAACATTGAACAAATAATTTATTTCCCTATAATAGAAAGTAAAAAATCAAAATATCAAAAATGTTCTATCACAAGCACAAAAGTGTAGATGATTCCAAATAAATTAAGTGGTAATCCGAATGAAGTTCAATCTATTGTGCTGATGTGCCAATAGTCTTGATGTATCACAATGATAAAATGCAAAATTCTTTAAATGATCCTGATTAATTCTAATGGGGTTTCTAAACCCGAATGTCTGAGAACCTTGTAATCCTGTGAATAATTGAACTATATTTTCTCAAATGACTACAACTATATTATGCCTCTAAGACTTATGTTAATGCTACGGGTAACTGATTATCAGTCAATTATCCCTTGTATAAAAAATTCCAAAGCGCAATTTCAGAAGGTCCAATAATTATTTCGAAACCACTAACTTATCAACATGTTTGAGTACTTTAGCGGCTAGCCTATTAGGAATTTGGTCACGTGGAATTTCCTAGACTGATTCCCATTACCCAAACTCAATTCGTCAACAAGATTTCTTGTATAGCTTCCAAAGTCACAAAGGCCACAACAACATGTTTACCCGACTAAAAGTACATCCCAGCATCTCAAAGATATATTCTGTTGAAAGAAATGTCGTCATCCTCAATTACAAATAAACAATGTACAATATTAACTATTTAATATGTTGTGTACAAAATGACCCTTTCAATCTAAATTCATAAAAACTAACATACATAATACATAGATATACGTAACAGTACTTCGTAGTTTGCATTCGTCGGAAATCCACGATTTGAGAAAATGGGACACTTTGCTGGCAGCCTGTTTGAGCATCAGAAATAATCCATAATGATAATGACCTGCCTATCTCTGTCTTTCGCTGTTTCTGTCTCTACTCCCTCCGGAACCTTGCACTCATTGATCCAATAAGTTGTTATTGTATGCTATAATAGTACCTTTGAAAGTATCTGTATGTATGTACGTACGTATGTATGTATGTATCTATGTATGTATGTATGTATGTATGTATGTATGTATGTATGTATGTGTGTGTATGTATGCATGTATATGTATTACACTCATTGATCCAATAAGTTGTTATTGTAAGCTATTATAGTCCCTTTGAAAGTATGTATGTATGTATGTATTACACTCATTGATCCAATAAGTTGTTATACGCTATTATAGTCCCTTTGAAAGTATCTGTATGTATGTATGTATGTATGTATGTATGTATGTATGTATGTATGTATGTATGTGTGCTTGATATAATAAGATCTCGAGGACAAAATACACAGCATGGTTTCCATTCGTGAACTTGGGTAGTCGTAATTGCAGAGAAAATGTCAAAATGCTTTATGAAAATCCATTTCAAGAATTTCTTAAAGACTGATTAGACCGGTGTTGTGAAGTTGAAGCCAAGTAAATATAGTTCTTTTATTTCAGGTTAATGCATGTCAAATATTATATATCGATTAGATGGTTAATGCTCGATTATTGTTCCACGTGTATTAGTTTAATATACATGTACATGTACAGCATTTCAACAAAGGTTGGGACGACTTTTGTATTCTTTAGAGATTGGTTTGTCTATCTTCGTTTTACAATGTAGCTGCACATACGGTGATTCTAGCTGGAAAGCAGTAATTCAACCAACATCCGACAGCAGCTAAAATCTTCAGTAATGTAACTATGATAAAGCTGCCTCATTACTTTTTCATTGTCTGCGGTTCTATCATTCACATCAAATTCTGGCATAAATAAATGTATTTTTAATGTCTATTGCCCTTGACCCTATATGATGAATAGTTGAATTTTATAGTCCTTGACAGTATACGATGAATAGTTGACGTTTATAGTCCTTGACAGTATACGATGAATAGTTGACGTTTATAGTCCTTGACAGTATACGCTGAATAGTTGAAGTTTATAGTCTTTGACAGTATATGATGAATAGTTGAAGTTTATAGTCTTTGACAGTATATGATGAATAGTTGAAGTTTATAATCCTTGACAGTATATGATGAATAGTTGCCAATAAATCGATAATCCATTTTCATAGCTAGCGAACTGCAAACAGACTAGCTAGGATCTAATGCCGATGTGTGTTTCTGTGCATGTCATTCTACTCCTACTATATTGCCACAGTACCAAAAGACTCATGTACAAATGTGTAATTTAACACACACAGAAATACACGTCCGCACACATGCATATACATGCAGAACTTAAAATGCCCTCCGTTGCATGATAGAATTGTCAAAATTTGAAAAACAAATAAAAGAGTTGATGCAATACGAGTTTTGTGCCATCTGGGCTGTCAGCAATGTCGTTAGTACTAACAACTGGTTGGGGAACCAGTCATCTAACACTGATCGAGTTCGTATTCCCTCTTGGGGGTCACGCCAGAACTACTATTAGCTGGTCGGGGCTCCTGTCAGAATGACTGTTAGCCTTGTCGGAACGCGAAAGGAAAATATGGTTATTCACTCTTATTTCCTTTTGGATGCCACTAGGGTTGTTTGTCATTAGCTTGGTCTTTTCAACGTTGATCTCCATTCCATACCTTAGCGATGCTTGATTAAGAGAGTTCACTAAGGTTTCCAGTTCTTGTTCATCTCCTGCTAAGCAGTCGGTATCATCAGCGAAGCGCACTTCGGTGATTGCTCTGCCTCCAAAACTGGCATTGCCCTCATGGTCTTACAAGACATCGGACATGATCCTTTCCAGGTAGATGTTGAAGAAAGTGACTTAGAGGAGTGACCCCTCTTTGACCTCGACTTTATATCTGAACCAATCTCCTAGACTAGAATTGTGCTAGTCGCTTTGTCAAAGGGGTTTCTATGGTGCTGATTAGTTTTTCGTTTATGCCATACCTTGTTGAAAGCCTTTTTGAAGTCAGTGAAGACATGATAGACTTGACAACATGTGGTTATTGTCTAGCGTGAAATTGGAGATGCGTGAAAGAGACCGGTAATAAAGACTAATGTAGGAGAAGTTCAGTTATATGGCTGAGTTTAATAATGTTCTCAATATGATCAACATCTGGTGTTTCGGATAATCTGGAACTTTAACAATTTATTTTGATCAAATGCGCCATAATACAATACTGACTGCCGTCACAACAGGAGAATTGCTCTCTCGGTTTTGGATTAAATTATCAATTTAAATCGTTTCGGTTTTTACGAGGACAAATAGTCTCTAGCCAAAGCCCAGATGCCATAATGGCGGTCAATAAATATATGAATTCTTTGTCCATGGATGTGGATTTGTACTTGAACAATAAACCAGTCAGCAGAATAATGGACACTTATTCCTACTGGACAATCGACCTGCTTACAAAAACGAAACCAGAGGCGGACATAGATTAAAACGATCAAATTATTTTCAGGTGGGCCATATTATGTACATTTATACGATCAACGAAAACTTTGAATCCGTTTGGAACATTGCTGCCTAGTTGTGGAGCCCATTTTCCAAAGAGCGATAATAATGGAAGGGTTGCTTTATGACAAGTATGGTTAACTCTTTCTTTTAGCTCAAAAAGTAAATTTTAAAGCGATGGCAAGATAAAACCATTATGGACCATTTCAAATACAGGTCTCTCTTTCAGACTTGATGAATCTTGTAATTAGGTTCATGTTTTAAAATGTTGATTTTAAAACATTTTTCATTTGCGTTTGTATTTACTTGTTAATCGAAGCATTACACTTGAAGAGGGACTGCCCTAATCTTTCGTCTTAGTTATCTAATAGCAGCAACAACTACAACAGCAACTAGAACTGCAGCAGAAGGAGCAGCAGCAATTTCGCAAGCTGCAAGGTCAGCTGTTCCAACAGTAGAACGTACAGCAAAAACAGCTGCAATAGTCACGATCTGTTAAAAGTCCAACATGCAGAAGGTTGGGAGAGTTGGATTAACCAGCCTTCCTTTAGCTTTGTATTCACCATAAATTGATGAAAGTCAATGGGAATGGAAATATTGGCATGCGGCATGTACAACCCGGCCTGAAAGGTGTGGCCACAAAGGCGAGATGTTGCCTCGTAAACAGCCCGTCTCAGTTCTACCACAACGGCCGTTGTAATGTTGTTTCTCGAAAATATATACTTGTGTATGATTGCCAAAACCCTTCTCTCCTTGAGTTTTTGTGCATTTATTCTGTGTCTATGTTTGCATTCAAATAAAATACTTACCCAAACCAAATGCTCGTACCCTTCGTGATCCCTTATGTAATAAATAAAGAAATAATTACAAGGTGTATTTATGGTTGCATGTTTGAAAATATGTGCAGTTGTAGGCATGAAAATAAAAGAATTAGAGACCCTTACACACTTACTCTCTTGATTTATCTGTGCTGTGGTTTGTTGTGCTGTGCTGTGGTTTGTTGGATGGTATCGCGGTGATATTTTCCTGTCTGCGATTGCATGTGCAAAACTGCATATTAATCCTGAATATTACAACCTCCACCTTACTTCCTATTCTTACACAACTGTTGCTGTGTCAGTGTTAGTCAATGAAAGTGTGTCTTTTACAGAAGCAGTGTGCTGGTGGGAAAGTGTGGATATTGGTCAGTGCGATTGGACATTGGTCAGTAAGAGTGTATATTGTTCAGTAATATAAGTGCCATCCTCCATGTCAAAATTCCAAAGCACCCCGAAGTGGTCCGCATGTAATATTCGCATATTGATAAATAGCTCCTTTCTCTATGTTTAAGTTCCGTATGACCCCAGAGTGACCTTATATTCTCATTAGATGCTATTGTACAATCCTCCATTTTAAAAGTCTCATTGGTCTTTTTTAATATTAATTCCCGTTAATCCCTATAGAACAGTTTTATTCCTCGTTTGTTTGAAAGGCCGGACAGAGGACTTTAGTATTGTTTATCATAACACCATGTTTGTTCCGAAACTTACCCCAAATACTATTGTCGCACTTTCACACACGCCATAACTGAGTAAGTTGGCTCTTTTGTACCGAATTAGATGGTTCACATTTGTTTCAGTTTACTGTTCTCTCGTTTTTCATTCCGATTTTACTTTACTCTTTGTATATATTTGCTTTAATTAAATTCACTTATCCTTATCGATATTTTTATGTGATTCATAAATTAAACAATGACGTTTTGAAAGTTTGTTGCTTGGTAAAGTATTTTCATTATCCCCATATACACAAATGTGAAGCTGTACACGGGATACATGCTATTATGTTCGCACATGAAGGTTGCGAAATGTAGTAGCAGTGGCAATAGGATGATAAATACTTCGTGCCTTTTAATCTATGTAAAAGTAACCCAAAATGTCGATTTTGAACATTTCTATATATTGCTGCTTCGAGACACTACGTATGCGTTTAAAAGCATCTGTAAACCCTTACTAAGTTTATGTTACTCTAAGTCGAAGAACTCAAAATCGGCATTTCGGTTAATTATAAACACCTATCTGAGTAATCAATAGAAGTGTTATTTCCAGCACGTGTCTGGAAAAGTAAGTAATCTTCAATAGCGTGCCAATAAAACAGCTAGTGTGATCATCCTCGATTACAGAAGAGCACTCAACAGTTTTGTTTTATCAATAACATAATTGGCTTCCATAAGTGAAAACTACCTGATGTATCATTTCCTATTTTTGGTGTTGGAGAAAGTGCTATGAGCGTAAATGCCCAAACGTATGTAACAACATTAGTCCCTTTTTCTGGCCTCTTAAAGCTATACCATTTTGATAGGAATATGACGATAAACATTCCGTACATTCCACTTAGTAATAACTTTACGTTTAACATAAAATTCGGACCCTTTTTCCAAAATCCCTGGCCTTGCAAGGCATGATCAAATTCTTTGACTACATATTCGTATGTTCCGTTTCAGTTTTATTCAGTTTGTTTTGCAAGAAACATTTATCAAAAGTTCAAGTTCTGTTTTGAATGATGATATTTGAAGCTCTTTACAAAACCTTCTAATGTTTTGTAGCACATTCATTTAAGACTTTCTTGCGTTCCTTGCATTTGCATTTCCTTAAATCTTTCCCCCTCTCTAACCCCAACTTCGTATCCTTTAACACAAATCTAAATATTGGTTCTGGGCCTTTGCGTCCATTGGGCTGCATCAACAGCGCCTGTTTAGAGTTATAAAGCACTTCTTTGTTTACAATCCTCTTTGTACCTAGAATCTCTATTTTCTACTTGTATCAACTGCATTCACTCCTCAGAATTTCCTTTGCCGGAGACAAATGCATCGTCTGCCCTGTACTTGGCAGCTAGTAGACTAATATATGGTTACCATTCCTCCAAGATGGTATAATTGCAGTTCTTAGAAGATGCATTGGGTTGGTTGCTGTATTAGCATATGCCTGATAGTGGATTGAATTGGCAACGTAGTTTGCATTCATAAATATGAAAACTGTTTTGTAACATTTACGATGATGTTGATGACCATGACAATAGAACATCATCATTAATATCATCGACATCGTCATAATCTTCCGGTACGTGTTATGTCGTTTGCAACATTGGCAATAATACGAATATATTAGGGAATGGCACGAAGACTGTTGGAATTTGTACAAAGACTAGCAGGTACGATTAAGCAACTGAATGCAATATTGACCCATGTAATTGAGGTTACATCGCACAATATTGAATCTCGTCATTCAAGTTACTTAACACAGTATTGACCCTAGTTCTTGAGGTTACTTAACACAATATGACCCTAGCTTTTGAGATTACTTAAATAGAATAACATGTTGATCTAAATTCAAAAAGGTTTACTACATGTGCGTTGTAATGTAAACATGATGCCGAAGATAGCACAAGAAGAGCAGCTGACAAGAAACTTTCTGCATAAATAATATCGAGGCGATATTTGTCATTAGGAGGCCAGTTGTGTCTGGGGTTCCGAATTTAAGGTAATAGGATTCTATGCTGACGTATATTTCCAAATGCGATCATACAAGCAACAATATCCTTAACTATTGTAACTCAGTTTCAAGCCACCATGGTTTGGGTAATAACAAACTAAAACTTTATTGCAAAACATCTTATTTAGCCGTTTGTCCCTTAAAAGATGAGGCCTTATCTATTTAAAAGTTTTAAATTAGTTTAATGAATGTCGAACCTTAATGTGGCGATCAGTCGTTTCTATTGACACGGAAACGTATTTAACAGTTAGAATAAGAGTTACAACATTTAGGATCTCTCTGGGGGTTTTTTTGTTGTTGCTCAGCTTGAGATTAAAGTATGTTATATGCTGTTCCTGACTCAGTTTTACTCAATAAACTCTGTAATATTAAAACCTTTTTTTTAAAAAAAAATAAATGCTTTTGTTAAAAAGACATTTTAAAACATGTGATTTATTTACAAAATATTTCAAAACACCTGCATACAGAGCGAATCTATTTCGAATGCAGTGGCTCTATACAAACAGAGATCAAACTCCATTTCATTTAGGTGATGAATAATTTTCACATAAACGTCTCCCATTATATTAACTCATGTTCAGTTTTATTTTCATTTATCACATGCGATGTCCATGCAAGATTCAAGCTTAAGAAACAGTATTTGTGGGTTCTTGTTCTTATTGCTTTTGTTGTTTTATAGCAGGTTTTTTTGAGCCATTGTATTTTTCTTGTCTGGTACATAAAAACAACACAAAAATCAAGAAAAACTTTACAGCAATTAGGGGTCTATTCTCGAGACAATATGTAGTCTGAATGCACAGTAAATTAGAATATTCCAGGTTTCTATAGCATGTAAACTCATATTGTTCTCAGTTGGGCACATACATAAATGTTTGGATCAATTAAGGCGATGTTCCGAATGCGGGCCAATCTTTGCCTTTACATTTAGTATGAAATGTGTAAAGATCATTTTTTAAAAGATGAATGCATTTGGTCTCAGCCCCATGGGGTAATTTATGTTTTTTATTTCATTTTACGATCCTTGTCAAACACTGCGCGAGCTTATACGCATGTTCCGGAGAGTGAGCATTAAGATGTTATAGTAGCCAACACATATTTATCAACCGCTTTGTCAAAAACGTTTGTACTTAACGAAATTGGTAATATCATTGTAAATATACCATAGAGACATTAATATTTTGTTCCTTTACTGTGTGATTGATCAAAGGCTGAGATCGGTGATAATGAAACAAAATAAAAAGATAAAGCACAAAGGCTAGCTAGTGTCATGTAAGCCTTGTTTCTTATTGTTGCTTATTTGTACTATTTTTCTGATATTTTTCAAATGAAATAGCCATAAATCTTTGCAATAAAAACAACAATGGGCAACGTTATTATTACTTATTATATCTAGACAGTGATAGCGTGATTCACATGTCATCAAATGAGGCGAATAACAAAGATTGCACCAGATATTTTTATGTAATGGATTTGATGAGAAAATGTCACTCCAAGAATGAAAGATCTGCCACAGCCGAAGAATATGTTATTAAAACGCTTGCCTGCTTACCATAATAATAAAATCGGCAAGGAAAATTGAAAAGAGGAATTTAGTTCGTGATATATAGTAATAAAGAACCAGCCAGTATATCAACTTGAATTTTATGCTACATTTCTTGTACCACACATTCATTTTGCCGAGAACGAGAGAAAAGACACTAGTGAAGAGATTCCCGTTTGCGCTATAAGATAACGGGGTTAGCCTTGGAAAGAGACAGGATTATATTGCAAACAATCTGCCTTTTCTGTCCCCTTCACCTCTTGCAATTTTGTTTAACAAAATGCATGTTAATACGTTTTATTACTGTTTGTGTTAGTGTATCAATCAACATACGACAGGAACTGTTTAACATCCCTTAAGTTATTAGATTTCTACTTTCTAATTCACACACAAAGATTGCACTGAGCATTGCAGAATATTGCAGAATAAATGCTGCCTTTAACAGATTCAAACTTTATATTATATATGTGATATATATTTAATTTATGTTGAATGCTTGACCTTTGTCGGTGATTGAGGGTAGAGTTTTCGTCCACTTAACTATTGTTATGTTTCGTCTACCTGATTTGTGTCATGACGATAAGTGGTAAACAAGATGTTTATTACAATTTAAGTTCAAGGCCTGACCGTGCTTATGAATTGGTAAATTTTACCACTAGATATGATCAGTTTTCCAGAATATTCTTTTGTATCATAGGTCAGGTGACAGTTGGTATAAAATAGAGGCTTATGAAACAAAGTCTTCGTTACTGTTTCATATCAGTCATTGGGATTCTTTGAACAAAAGGTTTTGTTGTGTTCAGTTATATTTTGAGAGAAATTAATTATTCATTGGAATTACCAAGCGCTCATTGACTTTTTGGACTACAACGTTATTTTGCTATTACGGAGGAGTCATTCAAAGACATTCTGGAATATATTATTGTGATACATCAAGACATTCAAGACTATTCAACTTCATTCTGAACATTCTATCATTTTGGACCTGTGATAGAACATATATGATTATGTAGGATTTAATCCACAATAATTGTTGACTTTTATAAAGAATGTTGGTTTCATATCCTTTCTGTTACATAATTTAAGACCACAGAATCTTAACATTAAATATGAAGGAGTGATTGCCTTGAGCTGGTGTTTAAAAACTTAATTATTTAAAACAAGTACTAAATAGCGCTGAGATTGGTTTGCAATTTAATTGTGTCCATCTCTGATTCAGAGAACCTTTGAGCATAACTGAAGTAATCGCTAGTCGATAACCGCCTTTAACGAAGAGTGACACAAAATGGGAAGGAATTTGTCATTGATTTTTAGGGTTAGGAATATTTACGCCAATACACTAATTTGGTTAAAGGGACATAACTCTCAAACTTCTCAGATACATGTATATTTTCGTTTTGACTGGTTCAACGTTGCATTGTGCAACGGTTGAGAAGCAAACTTGATAACACATGATTATTGCTTAGCTGACCTTGGAGAGGCATTAAAGAATGTAGGATAAGTTCAGTCATACGGCTGATTTTAATAGACATCTCAATATGATCAACATCTGATGTTTCGGAACATCTTGAACTTTAACAATTTAGTTTGTTCAAATGCGCCATAATGCAATATTGACTGCCATCACAGCAGGAGAGTCGCGCTCTCGGTGTTGGATTAAATTATAAATTTAAACCGTTTTGAGTATTTTAAGCTCGTTTAAACTGAAATGTTTATGTGTTTTAGGTGAATATGTTTAAATAACATGCACATATACGTGTAGTATTTAGACATCTGAAATTTATAATAATTATATTGTATCATTTGTAATTAAATTTTCTGGGCTCTTCAATAACATTGTATACATTAAACTGAAAGAAATGACTAGTACGGTTATTGCTGATCATCAATTGTCACGAGCCAAGATCTAAACGCACATCCTTACCAGTGGTACACTGTTAAAAATAAATGCCGATCTTTAGCAGTGTTATAACGTTAAAAACTAATGCAGATCATTACCCTATATATAATAATGTTAAAATAAATGCAGATCTTGACGATCGGTATATTGATAAAACAAATGCAGATCCGAATGAGTCCGCACATTGTCATTAATGGTTTAATTTTAACATCGTTATTATTGTGAGTAGTTTAATGCAAACAACATCACATTAGTCACCCTTGACAACCAGGAAAGCTTGAAATTCCTGAAGAAGCTTGCTATAATAGATTTAACAAGTAAATATTGAAGAATCCAATGTACAATCAGATAGCAAATAACATTCATAGAACAAATTATTCATTTGATTATTTTGACCTTAATTATATTTGTTATAGACGAAACCATTACCAAGACTTATAAAAATGGTACTAACATCTGCCTCGCTAGGCACTCAGCATTAAGTGTTAGGACTGGTCGGCCTGGTGTCAGGATAATGTGACAGGGTGGGACATCATGCTACATGTCTGCGACATGATGCTCCAGTGCTAAACATCACAATAAACTGCCACACTGCAGACATCGTAGCCATATGACTGAGAAATTGTTAAAATTACGTTAAAAATCCAAATCACATATACATATATTTTGTTACGAGGTTCGTACGTTCAGAGTTTTACTTTTGTGGAAAAGTCCTTTCTCATACAGGTGCTAAATAGTTTATTTATTTTTTTCTTTAAAATCTGTTGAAGTTATTGATACCGCAGAACACCTTCTTTGCATGCTTTATATTAGCATTCAAACCAAGTAGTTCACATTATGGTATGGGACCACAACCGCACTACAGTATGTTGACCATAGCCACACTTTAGAATTAGAACCACAGTCACGCTACAGTGTGAATACCACAGTAACACTTCATGATGGGTACCACAGCCACATTACCTTAGAGGGTTCAGAGCCACTTCAGTATTAAAACAACAGTGAAACTACAACTTCTGTGCGCATAGTCACTCTACAATATGGGGACCACTTCTACAACGTGAGAACCATAGTACACGTTAATATAGGGACCACCGCCACAATACCTTACATACTATTTGACGAGCACTTAACATGAGTCAAACACATAGCTGAGTTAGTGATAAGATGAGGAACCTTAAGGAAACCGATTGGGAAGCGGATCAGACCACTTTTCACATATTATATTTAACACTAATTCGATCAAAAATAGACAATGGGTGACAGGCATACACCTTGGTCCTTCCCAATCAATTGTAAACTAGATGTATTCAGTCTCAAGAGCAAGCTATCCGCACTGGTGAGTTCAGGAGCACCTCTAGGGAGGAGCTATAAATCCTAGCAAGGGGAACCACCTCTCAAACAATAAGGAGAGGAATCCATGCCACTGAAAAATCTATTCGTTTTGCAAACCGTTATTTTCCTATATCAGTCTGGTTATCTCAGACCTGTCGTCTCAGTCATGGTGTCCACGCGCTAGGAACTATTTTGATAAAAGAAACCCTTTATGTCTTCTGCTGTGCCTGGCGGTGTTGTTAAAAAATCCAGCAACAAAAACAGATATATAACAAAAAGAAATTCACTCATTAAACAACTTAAGGTCCCTTCAACTTTGATAACACCATACAAAACATTTTCACACACACACACACACACACACACACACACACAAGTCGAGCTATTTGATAATGCTCCAGATTCTATTACTCCTGTGATATGCGACAAGGTCTCAATCACGACAAGTTGCACACTACCAGGACTGCCATCGAGAGATGCAACAAGCCATTCAGTAGCGCACTAACGGGAGGTGGACGGACGGGACAGTTGCCCTGGATGCCAGCGGTCTTGAGACGCCAAAACCCCTTTGGACCTTCATCGTTGCTCCGGGCGTCGTTTACTCTTAGCTGTTTAGGCATAAACTGGTCTAGAACATCAAAGTCGGTAAAAGATCAATGAATTACAAAATGAATTAAAGCTCACCAATATCAAGACAAAAAACACTTAATACGATTCTGCCCAATAGACATGAAAAATACCCAAATAAATTTTAATGCATCCACATACAACAGATGGAGCTAAGAGTAAAAATCAAAGACGGTAAATATGAGGGATATACCGAAATTTATGCAATGGTTAAAAATCCCTTGACACAGGACGCATTGAAGTAGCAGTGGTGATTCCATGCGAAGGCATCACGCTAGGTGCGAGACCGCTCGATAACCGCCCCATTTGCAATGCAGTGTTCTGGGCAGTAAAGGAATCATGTAAATGCATTGATTAACGACTTCTACAGTTGCTGCGCTCCATGGAGTGAGACAGCTCCTTCAGCAGAGAGAATCTGTTTAGAGATATAAAACGTGGCACTCAAAATCCTGGACGGAGTTATGGTACGGTGGAATTTATGTGGGTACCCTCCGACATAGACATACCTAGAAACTAAAGGGCCGATAAAAAAGCCAGAAATAAACTAAGCGAGTCCATTATCCAGCAACTGAATGACAACATGAAGAGAATCTACAGTACAATTAGACAACATATTTATAATAGATGGCAAAGGAAATGAAAAAACAGTCCAAAGCGATGCAGTCTGTACAAACTGTAAATACAACTACGCAGAAATGTCAGTTAGCCAAACGTGGTGAACCACCAATATACTAAAGTCGTAACAATATCAGAAACCTCATTAGACGGCAGCTTTGAAAGGTTCTTACTGAGTAATTGAATAGCGGGCATGAACTGCCTGAATTGCTACAACATATTACCAATTATTGCCCCAAATATGGCGTAGAAAGATGCATATTCCTAGCGATTAAGAAAACTCTCAAATCCAGCTTATATACTCAAAATTCCTTCAACCAGGAGCTAATATATTGATTCGATATACAACAATATCCTGCGATATTATTGTTTTCTGCTATATGGAAATAAATCAAATATAAACCCCTGCAAGACATCAAAACAGAGAAACACATCAGACCCCACACAAGGCGGCAATGGTTGGTTCAGAAAACATAAACTAAATAGTATCTTCTAACCTAATCCCAAAATTATATACAGATATAAGGTGGTCCATAATCCAAGGCCATCAAGTCCCAATCCCCACAAAAAATCTTTGACCTCACCCACAGTTCTTTAGACCAGATGTAATCACGTTTATTAAACGTTGGAAAGTGCAGGGCGAACCATTCATCCCAAGCGGCATTACTTTATATCAACACCATCTGGAGTTACGAATGCCTGAATTTCCTTTTCCCCTTTCTGTGATTGGAACTTGCCAGAATCCTTTCAAAATGTCAAACTGGTGACATGTTTTGCATGCCCAACTTTGTCAATGAATTCATCTATTCTTGGCAATGTAAATAAATCTAATTTGGTCACGCAGTTAACTTTGCTATAGTCGGTGCACATGCTGAAAGAATTATTAGGTTTCGTCGCAAGAAAACATAGTGAGCTCCAGTCACTTATACGTGGTTCTTTCAAATTTCTTTTTTCAAACATTCCTGTTTGAGAGGGTTTGACCTTTGTGGATGATGTGTCACAGGTGTCGAATCTAAAATTTCAACGTCATGGTATATTTTATTTGTTGGTGTTGGAACACGTGGAAAAAGTGTTCGTATTTAAATAATATGTGCTTTAGTACATTCTATTCCTATAGTTGTAGATGTGAAAGTTTCTGGTCCAGATTATTCAATATTTTCTGAATTCCGAAGATTGGCCACACCAAAGTAACTAAAGTCCGATTTCATTCCATCGCATAAATCCTCACCATGTGGGACAGGTACACCTAAATTAACTGTATGATGAAGAAGGCTATATCAGTGAATATACTCCCTTAACATAATAGCATCACAAGAGTAATAATGATGCAAGATCTTGAATCATTTCTATTGGCCGAAAATTAAATGATGTTTGTAAATACTGTCGATCTTGTCACACTATTCAAATGGTAGGAAAATCCAATCAGAATAATGATAGATAGTGTCCGTCCCTTACCTAAGACGATGTCAAAACGAAATTAAGGTATGACAGAGATACAAAGGAAATGATTTATCAGCCTGGTGATAGAGTTCTGTTTTTCTTGCTCATACCTCTAAGTCCTCTTAGGCTAAGTATTTTGGTCGTTATGTGTTAGAAAGAAGCAAGTGACTTAAACTGCATCATTGACACCTAAATGACCAGTCAAAAACGTTTCATGGACTAGACTAATAATTTAAAGTTGTATGACTTAGGAACAACAACGTGATAGGTCACTGACCACTCGTCACCAGTGGGTACCTCAGGTCGTCTCTGTTTCCTCACAAGGACACCATTTTTAACAACATAATAAACAGGTACTTTTGTGGCTTCAGTTTTGCTAATAGCCGTTTCAAACAAACAGTGGATCTCAGGATCTTCCTTGTGTTCGACAATGAGTGATTGTCATTTGTCACCCTGGTTAGAATAAAGAGAATGATTAGTAAAAAGAGGATTTCTGGTGATCAATGACTTTTGATTGTTCCATACCAGGAGCAAACATGACCCCATGAAAAGTCTTACCAATACATATCACAGAAAAAGGAGTAACGTCCTGATCAGCATCATTCTTGAGAGCTTTTTTTATTTATTTTATTTTGTTTTGTTTTTTTTTTTTTGCTCTAACTCTAGTAACTGCACAAGCTGGATATAGATCAAGGGTTTCATTTTCAATACTATCGTCTTTCTGATCCAAGTAAGACTTCTTAGTTACAAGTGGATTAACCACAACATTATCTCCAACTAGGTCGTTGCCTAACAATAAATTAATACTATCAATGGGAAAAGACGACACTGTTCAAAAAGTGTCACGGGTCCTGAGACTAAGTCTGATGAAAAAGTTACACAGTGGAGTGGAACATTAACAAAGCAGCACTCTCCTCCCTGAATAAGAACACTCTCATTAGAAAATGACTTCTCAGAAAAAGGCAAAGCCCCTTCCTGAAAATAGAGATGATGTGTCCCTTTTAATAAGGATAGGATTGGCTGAATCACTAAAACGTAAATAGAACCTTTGAACATGAATGGTTCATAATTTTTCCACAATAAAAATAGAATGGGGTTTGTTTGACCCAACAAATGTATTGCTTTCAATACATTACCATGACCTTGACCTCTTAGAAATAAGATCATTTGGAATAGCTCTGTCTTGATTCATTTGCTTAACTTTCAATCCATAAAAATCAGCGATCCTCCCCTCTAAACCATTCAAAGTTGTCGACAAGTTTTGGAATTTCCAAGTGAAAATATGATGTCCTAGATCCAGACCCAAATAAACATCGTTGCCTCCATCGATAACGATCTCAACATTTAATCCACACAAATAAAGAATTATTTGATATGTATTATAGTACTTAAAATAAATGTCCATGGTTAGGTGCACAGTGAACTTGATTTTGAACAAGGTTGTGTACAAAATATAAATGTATATAACATATAATCATTAGGAAAAGCCAACAAATAATGCAAATTAAATTTATATAACAGGTAGAACTATTGGGTTCATAGATCAAAACTCAGTCAATGAAATACTTGAAGCATTGACGCTCATCATTACCAATAACAATCAAATCGCTATGGGAAATGTATTGTTGGTATTAAAGATAACACTCCTTGGTTTACTGTAAAGAGAAAATGAAACCAAATACATCAATGACTGTCCCCTTGTGCAATTAAATATGATATTATTATTGATGCAAAATTTGGTTTTAAAAAAAATCCTTGTTTATATTTATATTTGATTCCAAAGCTACCCGATGAAAAGAAAACGCCTTGCTGTGCCCTAAAATGTATTTTATTATTATGGAAACGACAAGTCTATAGCAAAAGGTTGTAAAATGTGGAGGGACTTGGGAAATGTTAACGCTGATAGTATCTATTTACGGCTATTTACAGCTCAGTGCAGTCATGTGTAAAACACTTAAATTCGCACTGTTTCGTTTATTCAGATGGGTTTCTTCAAGGCGAAAGCCTCTCTCCATTTCTGTTTTCTCTGTATATAAATGATCTGGAAATTGCATTACAATTAAATGTATCTTCGAAACCGCTTCTTATCTTAGAATAGTTGCTAATGACAGCTATATAAAGGCATTAAGAAAATTAAGGATTTCACGACACCAATTAATGTCGAGAATGGTTGACATGCAGGAAACAAACAGAAATGTCATGAAAGGAAATGTGAATAATGATATAGAAAATGAGTATCATGTTGTCTTAATCCATCTTCTATAACTCTCATTTTGGAAACCTTTTACTGAGCCTTATTATTGTCAGAAACCAAGCATGTATAAACGACTTAAATTACTAAGAAATGAAGACTGAAAAATTGTAAAATACCTAGGAAATATGTGCAGAATGAACTCCAACTGAGGTTATCTTCTTCTTCTTCTTCTTCTTCTTCTTCTTCTTCTTCTCTCTCTCTCTCTCTCTCTCTCTCTCTCTCTCTCTCTCTCTCTCTCTCTCTCCAAGGATTGACGTGCACAAAGGTTTCTATTGCTATTATTCGTTCATTTATTCATTCACTTATGCAACAGTGTATTGTATAAGAATATATGAATTATGTATTATATTGAAAATACCCATATTTGAAATCGTCAAATCAGCAAAATTCTCTTCTGTTCTGTATATTTCGTTTCTCGTCGAAATGCAAATTATAAGTGGCTTCAAGTCACTTCTTTCAAATTTTTGGTGTTTTTGTGTCAGAAACATTGTTAACTATATACCAGTTTTCTGTTAAAAACTATATGAAATTTTATGACTCAATAATATGATTCATAGTACAGTTTTTTCCCACATTTTTCTTAGACGAGTGGGACTATATTCCATAATCTTATCAATTTCCTCAGTTGTAACGCGAGTTTGATGTACCAATATTTGCAAACCTTTTACACCTTATGAATACTGCATTTCGACCGTTCGTATTGTCAAAAATCTTTTTTAATAAAATTGTAGTATTACTATTCTCATCTATTTTGAATTGTCGGTCTAAAAATCAGTGTACAGTGCCAAGTGTTTACATAATTAGTTATTTTAATTACTTTGCCATTTTAGACTCATGAAGACACTAAACCTATTTTCATTTGTTTTTTCATAAAACAAACCCCCAAACTATATTGTACTTTTCCAAATTTACCGTTATCTGCTTGCACATTTCTGAACAGAAATATCCACTACTGGCGGAGATAATGTTAAATTTTATTATTGATTAAGAAAGACAAACCTACATCTTTAGACTTTTTAAGTGAAAAGCAGGAAAATGGTAACAGTGCTTAACAGTGTACGTAGAAAAGGTTATAATATCAAAACGGATAATTTTAGTGGTTACTTTCTTTTCATTATTTGAAA
Source organism: Megalonaias nervosa (assembly GCA_016617855.1). Classification (NCBI taxonomy): domain Eukaryota; kingdom Metazoa; phylum Mollusca; class Bivalvia; order Unionida; family Unionidae; genus Megalonaias; species Megalonaias nervosa. Next base: position 13,620 of record JAECUM010093704.1, on the reverse strand, counting down.
CTTTATTATGGTAGATTGGCCTAGGATGCAAGCACATGCAAATGTATTCTTTCATCTGGTTATTGGTTTCGAAACAAGAAGATAAAGTTATTCGTAACTGAGTAAAGATAAGTGTGATTACCAGATAATTATGGTATGGTGTGAGTCTCCTGAAAAAAGTTTGTTTGGTTGAGAATAAGCTCTTAATTTTTTAATTTTTGTATTTTATTTAAATGACAATAACGATATGTGTGGCTGATCTAGATCGAATCAAGTCAATACTGCTACCATTTTAGCGTCTCTTTCTCTCTATCTAAAGCATCTAGGTAACGTAACAGTGAGAACATATTTTATCACGCAGTAGGGAGTCACATGCCATTCTTCAGGAATGATATATATGTATGTATATATGTATATGCATATATGTATGTATATATAATTTTTAGACTAGTGACGAGGGTTGACAGGTAAGTAGTATATATTTGAAATATATGCTAATAAATAAACTCTTAAAAAGAAGAGCGTTCCAGAAAATGAATATTGTGCAAATAATTGCAGAACTAAAGTTACTTCATATATTTAAGACATGCGTTTTAAGTATTTGTGGTTCGCATAAGAAAGCATTCAGAAATTCATGCATAAATAAGCAAAATAAATCCGTTAATGTATTTTATTGGTTACTTTTAACAGTTGTTACATAGAAAATACTACAACTTCCATCTTTGTTTTATCAAATTCTAGTAACTAACAATGTGATTTAACACCTACAGACAATGTATTTTAAAATGTTAAATACCATATGGAAATATATTCATTTCTAACGCCTCCAAATTTATTAATGCTGTTCCGAACGTTTGTCAATATATAACTGAATCATACGCAGGCCAATATTTAATAATATACACGCTACACGACACTAACATTACCGGCTCTGCCCATATCAGTATGGTATTTGGAAGAAAATCTCTCTTTATACGCACAGTACAGTTACGCAGTACCAACATGGCGTTCCACTTACAAATGTTGTGGGCGTACCAATCAAACTACATTTGTGGTACCGTCAGTACTCGCTTATAAAATGAGTCCAATTGCAAGCTGCACAGATCCAGATCTGCCGTCGCATTATGAGTCACCCGATCTGGGTCTGTGCAGTTTGTTAGGAGTAATCAGTAGAACAAACAACATAGACTCTTATCTGCAGGCGCTTTATGCTTCGACCGATCAGGATCTTTTTTGTTTGCAGATTGACTAGACTTATAAGAGAGTACGGGCTGTTTTTATCACATATAGAATATACATATTTTACACACATATACACACACATAAACATACACACAGAGGTTCGCTACATAAAAATCACTATCTTCTATAATATGTATGATACAGGGGCAGAAACCCTATTTGAATATATTTGCCCAATTATACCAATACATAGGTATGTTCTTTCATCCAGTGATTAAGTGTTTCATGTAAAATGACCCCATCAGTACGAATTGTGTCTGACAGATGCATTTGCATAATGTTGTCATTTGGTAGGAAGTGAAATTAACATTTTGTAAATTTTACAGCTTGTTCCGTAAAAGGAAAATTGCGAGCTCGATTAGATCAAATTAGCAAGATATTTTTTCTTCATGAAAACGTGACGTCTTTTATTACAACTGCTTGTTCCTTGAAAAATCAAAGATTAGCACGTATCTAGCTAGGTTTTTGTGCGTTTTTATTGTTTAGAGTGAATCACGTGCAATCATGGTGTTTGACCGTATTCAGTCAGTACGAAAAGTACCTGGTTCCTCCGCCGTAAACGTTTACTCAGCATTTCGACAAACAAATGCTACTTAGCTTTGATTCTTGACAAATGCAGCCTTTTGATTGCTCAGAATATTTTCAAAAAAGATTTGGTTCGAACACAGCTTGATGACAGAGTGGCGAATCTGTTTGATTTGACGTGACGTGCTTTTGTCTCGAAGTCAGTCAAAGATTCCTGCCTCTGCTTCCACATGAAAATGATATGAAAATATTGTGACAAGAGGTTGCTGGGGATATTGGTTGGGTAAATTCGTTGCATGTTAATGACCACAGTATGGATTTATGAAACAACATGAGATGTATCAATTTTATGTTACAAGTAATATGACTCTATGGTCTTAAACTAAGCAACAGAAAAGAGCGAAAACCAACAAGCTTTGTAAAATTCAACAAATAATTTATGACTCTAGAAAGTGAAAATTTAAAAGAATTTACGGTATTGTGAATTAAATCCCAAATGGTCCTAAAATATATAGCAAATCCAAAGGTATGAAGTTCCAATTAAATTCCAGTGATATTCCAAATAAATTCCAATATTGAATGTGTTGTTGTGCATCTAATCCTGAACGTGCTAATGTGCCACTGACCTGAAATTTAGTGATGTTTTGACAGTTTACCGCTCCGGTGGCCTAGTGGTTAGAGCGTCCGCCTCGGATGCGGGAGGTCGTGGGTTCGATCCCCGGTCGAGTCATACCAAAGACTTACAAAATGGTACTAACAGCTGCCTCGCTTGGCGCTCAGCATTAAGAGGTTAGTGTTAGGACTGGTCGGCCTGGTGTCAGGATAATGTGACTGGGTGGGACATCATGCTACATGTCTGCGGCATGATGCCCCAGTGCTAGACATCACTATAAACTGCCACACTGCAGACATCGTAGCGATATGACTGAAAAATTGTTAAAGCTACGTTAAAAATCATAATCACATCACATCACATCACAGTTTTCAGATGTATCACAATGATAAAATCCAAAATGTCCTCCACTAAATTCGCTATAATTTCAAATTAATGTTTTAGTCTAAGAATATTATTGACCAGTTTGTAATTACACTGAATAATAATTTTAATAAATAAATTCAACCAAATTAAAAACTGAACAAAACAATAAGACTGAATCTGCATCAGATGTTAAGGCAAAATGAATAATCTCAATGTAAACAAGATTATATACCCCTCTACTCGACCTAGGTCGCAGTTAACCATATTCTGAAAATACTCTTGTCAACCTAATAGGAAATTTCAATTATGGAAGTTCTAACGTCAGAAACATGACTGAATTTTTAACTGAAGCAAACATGCTTACAATTAATAATGATCTGAATATTTAATCCACAATCACAGAGAAATATTAGATATGTATTATGTTGTTTACAAATTAATGTAACTGATCAGGTACACCATTAACTTGATTTAAGACAAAGATAATTTACAAGACACAGATGTACAAAACATATAATCATTAAGAAAAGTTAACAAATAATACCGATTAAAGACAAATAATACAAGCAAATGAGTCATGCCCGGTTTGTTTTGTGATGAAAAATTTATACAAAGAGTGGTATATCAAAGATTTACTTACTATACATATAATTTATTTATACCAACTATAAATACACATATTTCTAATGGAGTTTAGATTGACTACAAAAACCTGTGTGTTGGTGGTAGGAGTTAACTCTTCAAATCACGATAAGCTACAAGATGTAGTGGAGCCGAGGTGACTCTGTGGTTATTATACCGGACTGCGGGTTTCAATTCTATTATTGGATCAACCTTGGACGGCTACCGTGGTATGTCCTTGCACTTTACTCCAATGGCCTAGGTACTAAATAACCTCTTTGCTGTGCCGTAAAGCACCAAACAAAAGCAAAATGTAGTTTTGCATCAATTCATACTCTTGCGGGAAATTGCTAATTTTTTAATTCATGTTTATTTTCATTTAGTATTGATTAAATGAATAAAAGGGACGCTAGAGATTCACACGTTAGAATTAATTCAGATAAAGAAAGTACAAGGGAGCTATGGCCAGAGTTTGGAACAGTGCAAATGTTACCACTTGTATCAACTGACAAGCGAAATGGCGAACAAACATGAGCTAATTCAAATATTGAATGCTATTTACAAATGATTCAAATCATTATTATGCTTGACTTACCATTGTTACTGAGTATAAGATTATTTTCTTTATCCTCCAGCACTCTCCCATCCCCTACCCCCTCTCTATGTTGATTGGTCAGCCTGTTAGTTTCATTTCCATATATACATATATATCTCCTGTCTCTCGGTTGGTCGGTTTGTCTGACTAGTGTTATAGATCAAGAAAGAAAAAATAACCATCACAACAGGTTGCAAACTATATATGGATCCTTGGAGGTAAAAATGACAGGCCGACTGAAAAACACAGCGAGAGAGACAGACAGACACAGATGTTGTGAGCAATTAAGAAAATGCATACGCACTCTTCCAGAACCTTATGATAGATTAACTGCTCCCGAACAAAAAATCTATTAATGTAATAAGTGAAGACATTTGCAAAATGGTTCTGTTCCCATCAGACTTCTGCAGCATTATCTCATAGGTATTTTGCAAGGCTATAAGACTCTAAGGGAAATCATTATAATGATTTCGTTTCTTGTAGGTAAATTCAATTGCAAGATTTTAATCCAGCTCAGATGCCATTCTCTCTCTCTCTCTCTCTCTCTCTCTCTCTCTCTCTCACACACACACACACACACACACACACACACACACACACACAGATTTCAATGTATTCAATTGTTTACTGACATGAAGAGAAAGATAACAGGAAAAGCAGTGGGGATTGCGATGAAATTTTGAAATGTGTTTTAATCATTTAGAAAATGTGGATAAAACGGTGAATATGGATTTTTTTCTCGTTAATTTCCTTTTTAATAGGAACTAAAAATATGAAAATTCATCCCTGCCTTTATGGAGTAAGGAAGCATTGGTCTACTATTCAAACAAAGAACGAGACATAACTTCTAAGAGAAGTGAATCATTCAAATATTATGTTCAATTTTAATTTGTTTATGTAATTGGTTAAATTGCTATAGTTTACATGCTGGAGCTCGTGCTGTTCTGTCCTGTATCTGCTCATATGTCTGTTTTTCCAGCCATTAATTTCAAAATTTCTTTTATTGCTTACTCGATTCCGGCAATAACACCATACTCGACCATCTCCTAGATGACGATATCCAACAACCATAAGTAGTAGGGATCTCACATCAATCACCACCTTCTGACAACATCAATTATAAAATAAGCAATATACACATTTTTGAGAAAAATTAAATCAAATATCATTATAAATCACAAGAGAAATATTCTATAGTGCGAATAATGACCATATGAATAATAACACCAGGAAAAACTATGAAAATCAGTAGTAATTGCAGGCTTGTGATTGAGTAATGAGCAAAATAAATGGCTTATTTTATTGTAAACGTGGTTGCTGTGAAAGATGATTTTCTTTGCTTCTGTTTATCCTTTATAAGTCTTCTTGACTTAAACCCCTTCGTGTCTGTTATAAGGTGGTGTATCCAATCAAGATTCTCTTTCTTTCCTGGATTCGGATATCGAGATGGGGATGTAATCAGTTGCAGTGAGTTTTCCATCGCCAAAAGTGTGGCCAAGGTAAGAGGTCGCTCTGTAAACTGGACTTCTGTCCAGCTTCCCTGCCATCCAATCAGATATGTGAAGAATGATACTTTTATGTATCGTTTTCAGTTTCTCCGACATAGTGAAGACCGCGGATATTAATGTGATGAATTACATTATATTCTCTGTTTTGCATGTTCTGTTTGGATCATGTATGTTCAATGTTTTGCATGTTCTGTTTGGACCATGTATGATCAATGTTTTGCGTGTTCTGTCTGGACCATGTATTATCAGTGTGTTGCATATTCTGTTTGGACCATGTATATTCAATGTTTTGCATGTTCTGTTTGGACCATGTATGATCAATGTTTTGCGTGTTCTGTCTGGACCATGTATTATCAGTGTGTTGCATATTCTGTTTGGACCATGTATATTCAATGTTTTGCATGTTCTGTTTGGACCATGTATATTCAATATTTTGCATTTTTCTGTTTGGACCATGTATGTTCAATGTTTCGCTCATTATTGTGCTAGAGAATATGCTGGTCTGTACCATATGTAGACATGTTTTATCACCAGAGGGACCAGATTTGCTAGGATGATCTTCGCTTGTGATTGGCGTTATCTTCATTCTGACCATGATGTGTTTGAGGTTTTTCGATCTGCAGTAGGCTACTACTGCTTTGCAGGGAAGAATTAACTTTAGCGTGTCACAAGATTCCACGATGGAACTGTTTCTGGATGATTTGACCTACTTTTGGGATGTCTGGATGTTAAGTCAAGATAAATGGTATGCTATCGACCTTTTTCTCTTCTCTGTACCACAGGTCTTTGCTGTTTGTAATTTATCTCATCACATCAAGATCTGCGGGTTTCGTTGTTTAGCAGGGGACCTTAGTCACCTAAAGTCATTAATAACGCAAAGTACAAATATTCTCTTGTGTAGTGCTGTTACTTTGATCCACAATACGTGAAGCCACACGATCCGTGTCATGCCATGATCAAATAGATGAATTATAAAACACACAATATGTACATTATTGAGAAAAAAATGAGATAAAATAACTTTATAAGTCTGAAGAGACATTTTTGCGATATAATATAACATAAAACTCTATGTTCGAATACATAGTTATGGAACTGAAATACAATGCCTGAAGGAAAGTGAAAGATAATGTAACTTAACAGCTGTCACAGGTTTCTAATATCTCTCATGCTTATTAGATAATAAAACATCAAAAGAAAACAATGATACATAAACATGTCACACACATTTTAGAGCATTATATCGCTTATCCTCCATTTACTCCGTTTTATGTATTTCTAGATCTTTTCTTCAATTATTCTATTTATTCCGATAATGCACAACAGCTTGTAATTCCTATGTTATTGCTTCTAACATTCTATCATTAAATGTATAAACTCAATATTTCTGCTTTAGGTCCACATAGGTATGTAAATAAACAAACCAGACGAATTCGTTTTGCATTGTAAAGTCAGGGTCGGATGGGAGGGGTTCAGAGTTTCAGGACCCTTCCCTAAGCTCAACACACCCACCCAAAATAAGCGTACAGTCACTTGTCACTTGAAATGTGACCATCGTTTTATCCATGCGCACATTTATTGGGTAATATGCACACTTTGAGTAAATACACACATAGACTTTTGCTTTGGTAATCCCAGGTTCAGGTGTGCACATTAATCGCGTTTGAAACGCCACGTGAAACTCACGAACTCTGTGGCTGCAGTTTGCGGTTATTTGATGTGGGCTGATTGCAATATTATTTACTGTTCACTGTATCCTCATTGATCTATAAGCTCCCGTTACGCAGCAATGTTTATTTAATCATGGGCATGAAACAATAACTTCACATTAATAAGCAACATGTCCAACTGGCAATACTCTTATTATTTCTTCCAGTATTATTGTTGAGTTCATGCCAGCAGTTACTCGACAGGTTTATACAAATGAATGATTGCTTTCAAAAATTCCTATATAAAATATTTTCTCTTGGTAGTATTACCATCGTTATGTGTGTACGTTATCTGTGCTTCCTAAATTGCTACAAAGATAAGTACAATTAGCTTCATTTAGTAGTGGTGGTCCACAGTTCCGTCAAAAAATAATCGGAAATTGATGAGTGCCACATTCTGAACGCATGTCCGATATTGTATTTCATGCACATTTAGTGGACAAACAAGCAGTATGAAGAAGTATTTTTCAACGTAATTTGAATTCATATCAACTGTATACTTATTGTTCGAGAAGACAGAAATTGGATCTGATTTTAGTTGGCATTTGTTGCAATGACGGAACCACTATCTAAAAGAATCTTCTGCGTAATTGAAGTGGTCCATCTTAACTCTCAAACATTAGCTGGTAACTGTTCTAGAACTCAAGCACTTTTAGTTAGTGATACAAATTTTTGAGAAATAATATAGTATTTTGGGTAATATAGTTTCCCTATTTGACAGTAATTTGGGCAGGATAAACTTTGCACAGGGCATGCCAAGCAGGTATTTGAGTAACAAATTCCGAATTACCTGCATGTAGTTCGTTTTCTTTATTTTAGAATTATATTTTGTAATATAGCTAAAGGTTGTATTAATTTTATACTTTTATGTATCAGTCACGAGAGAAATAGGATGACGTCATAAGACAGTAGTCAGATGAAGGATCCCATGTAATCATTACTTACCAAATGTTCCATAATGTTACGTTGAATTTCGTTATCATTTGTGCTACCCTTGTGTGAATCACTACACACTGTGCGAATCAGCTTTTAGTACATCCTTTGTAATCCCAAAGCAATTCATAACTATTACTTCGCTGACTTTTCTGCAGATTTGCTAACTAGTTAAGAATGCTATTTGCATTAATCAGTTAGCAGCAGTATGGTCTAAACCGAAAATGCAATGTTTATTAGCTCTCGGCTGTTACGTAGGATGGCAGAGCAAACACGTATGATTAGAGAGATTCCAAGAAGGTCACCAGTGGGAAAATGTCCAGTAATTTCATTCAAATGCAGCTAATTTCAGAAAATGCTAATTAGCATATGCTATTTGAGGTTTATTTATTTTCTATTAATATGTTGTATCTGTGTTAGTGCTTTACATAAGCATGAGTCTTCATTCATCTGAACTTACGACAAATACACTGGATTTTATCCATTTGGAGAGAAGGAAATGAAACATAAAAGGACCTTAAATAGTATCGTAATGAAATATGTGTCACATGCTATGATCTGTGAATGTGTTTCATAAAGTTCTGCTCTGTTTCAAGGCATAACGTGAAGGACAGATATGCAGACTTTTTCTGGATTGAATCACATTTGAGAATTCGATTATTTTTATATTTGTAAACATAATTTTGATTGGAAAAATAGTTTTTAGATATAAAGATCCCTAATGATTCACATCTGTCTGAAATCCTCAATTTTCTTCGTCATTTCATTCGTCTAGTATTTGAATTCTTAGATTTAAATACTTTCTCAAACTTTTGGCATCAAAGAAAGGTGACTAAAATGTTTTTCTTTCTTAATTTCCTATTTAGCACATAATGATCGTGGATTATGGAAGATTAACAATACAAATAATGCAGCTGATTTTGAATACATAGCGTACCACTTGAGTGTCACATATATCGTTGTTTGATTGCTAATTTGACCAGTCAGTCCTCACATTAGCAGACAATTACACGCCTGTCACAGGGTCATGTACATCGTTTGAGTTCCCGTTATTACACAATGGTCACATGGTCATGCACATTGTTTGAGTCTCCCCTCTTAAACAATTGTTACAGAGTCATGTACAATGAGTTCCCGTCTTTATACAGTTGTCACAGGGTCATGTATATTGTTTGAGTTCCCGTTCTTACTCAACTTTCACAGTGTCATGTACAGTGTTTGAGTTCCATTTTTACACAGTTGTCACGGAATCATGTACATTGTTTGAGTTCCCGTTCTTACACAATTTTCGCAGGGTCATATGCGTTTTTGAGTTTCCGTTCTCAGACTATTGTCACTGGGTCATGAACATTGTTTGAGTTCCCGTTCTTTTCCATAGTTATTAGGTTAAGCTTCATCCAACGAAATTTCTCTTTAGTAAAACATTTACAGAATGTCTGAACAAAGGTGTCCCGGAACTGCTTACTCATTGAGCAATACAAAACAAAGTTGATACTGTTGTTCAGAAGAGCCATGATGTCCAACAAGTCTCCAAGCGGGTTGTAGACCTGTTTTTGTATTGTGGGAAGGAAAATCATGAGCATTGTAAGAATTCCCTGTGGTAATTCTGTGATCAGAAAAAGAATGACCACAGCAAGAAGCATACCCGTTGTTCTCGCAGTTTCATGATGTTTGTCAGCGTCGTCTTTACGTCCAGCGCTTTTTAAAGCCTTTCGTTTAATGTAAGCTCTTTGCATGCCCGTAATAAGACAGATGGTCAGCACTGTCAGTAAGGCGCATGGAATAAGCTTTATTAACATCGACTGAAGCCAGTAGTTCATATCAAAAAGTGCACGGAATGGTCCCTCGTTTCGATGTTTCACATCATAAATTGTCTCATTGTACGTAATATTGGTTACAGCGTCTGTCCAATTCCTAATTTTTTCCTGGTAATGATATGAAATGTAATTTGGTATACACACTATTACTGCCGAGACATATATGATCAGAATTACTATCTTGGCATTTTTCACACTGCAGTATGCGCTTCCTCTTACTGGGAAGATGATGTATAAAAACCTGAATATGGCAAGAGCAATTGTAAGCCATATAGCTACAGAATGCATCGCAATACTGAAATTCGCATGGAATAGAAGATAGCATATCCAGCCATATTCTCGAGTCTCAGGAAATGTAAGATCTCTTGGTTTGAAAATGTAGAATTGCAGAGAAAAAGGGAAATAGTCGATCATCGTGAAAAGGTCGGCAACAGCAAGCCAGGTCAAAATGACGTTGGATGATGTTGTCATGTGAGGTTGTGTTAGCACAACAATATTGGCAATGTTTGACATTATCCCAAGTATGCAAACACATGCACTGATATATCCGTGGATTCCGGCATAAGTAATGCTAAATGCTACAAGGTTTTTGTAAGTTTGTTGGTCTACTATTTTAAGCACATTAGTATCCGTGGTTCCAACAAAACCACTGTCATTTCCAATATAAATGGAAGTCGTAATATCTGCCATCATTACTTGAGCAATATTGTGATTATAAATGTTTACAAATCTATATTTCAAGAGGCATCATTGTTGCGAGATTATTCAAGATATAGGAATATGCCATCATTAAGAACAAAACCAGATTGGTTGTCGTTATGTGCAAGCTGTTCATCAACATTGACAGGATGTATGTCTTTTGTTTTCAATCATTCGCAAAAATAGACTTGAAACTGATGAGAGTTCACTCACTCTCTCTTGCGATTTGATCTTTTTTGCTATTATTGCGACAAAACACTTACCAGTAATGCCAAACTAATAAATATGAAAATTCTTTGATGAAATGTTGAAACGTTTTAATCGGACAGTAAGATGAGTTAAAAGTCATCACAAAGCATCTTTGACATGAATGTAAGAATGGATAGGTTGAGCAAAATTGAGTGGTCCTCGTAGCAGCAAACGTTAGTCTGTTTCTCTCGAATTCTCAATGATTAAAACATGTATAGAGCATAAAACATTTCATTCCTGGTCAAGGCAACAACAAACTCACTCTACCACAGTACTCGTCGAGTTTCATAAGGATGGACTTCCTGCAAGAGAAATAAAATAGACATGTCAATGAAAAATTTATTTATGATACTTTTCATTCCTATATACGGCCAGGTATAATTTTATTGGGTGTTACAAAAACAATATACATTTACGGCGGCAAATGGCACAGTTAAATATTGCTATTGCTTTATTTAATCATTGCATTATACCTCCTTTTCTGTGCCCCAAATGGTGACAAAGAAACCCCAGGGACATGAGCTGTGTAATAGAATGGTTCTCTCGATGTAGGCCTTCAATCTCAAAATGACACTGAGGCAAAACCCTCTTCATTCTGATGGTTGTGACAGCAAGGATTTTACCGATGTCTCGTCGTTCAAAATACATCCAAATCTCTTTTCTAACATCTTGTGAAAGAGGATAGTTGACAATAAGTGCATCTTATTGCAATGCAAATGTTATAAAGTTTTGGGGGTTTTTAATATCCGCCAGCGATCAAAGAAAGCGACCTGTCATGCAATTAGATCTCTAGAAAACTTTGAGTTTTAATTTCAATCTACGCAAGTGTACAGCAACAAAAACTTCACATTATTTCTCAGCGTTATCAAATAAATTTGCTAAGTTTTTATAACAAGTCTGATTTTAACATCTTCAGTTTAAATTTCTCCAGAGGAGTTAAAGTTGTCGCGCTACCGTCAGGAGAACTTTTCGCATTAAAAATCAATATCTATACCATTTCCGACTAGAGGATTCTTTTTGTAACGACTGCCATTACAAAATTGATATGATCTATCCTTGCAAAACAGCGTAATTTGTTTTAACGACAAGCATTTTCAGTCGTGTTTGTACTTTGTTTTTAGCTGTAGCATAATTTAGATTTTACCGGGATAAAGTTAAACTGAACGATTGTACGAAGTTTTAAAATCGTGCCTTTCTTTTGCAATTACAGTAACTATACATCATTTAATGTTGCATCACTGGGTAGGCTAGTATTATGCAGTTACAGTAAATATGCAGCATTTAATAAGGTACAGATGGGTAGGCAGATATTATGCAATTATAGTTAAAACAATCGCCATTTAATGAGGTTCAGATGGGTAGGCAGATGTGCAATTATAGTAAATATACGTAATTTAATGAGTTCAGATGGGTAGGCAGGTATTATGTAATTACAGTTAATATACGTCATTCAAAGAAGTATAGATGGGAAGGCAGGTATTATGCAAGTACAGTAAATACACGTCATTTAATGATTCATCGATGAGCAGGCGTGTATTATGATATACATGAAGTATGAGGTGGGTACATATCATGTCAAGTGTATGAGTAATTCGAAAGGTGCAGATAAAACATTTACAAGAGCAAAATAGGGAAGTACCTGACCAAGAACGTTTATTTATTGTATTCTCTTGCACAATCTTCATGTCACGTTTGTGAAACAATATTTATATCAATCAATCGCCTGTGCAGAGCTCTCTTTCACAATGCAATCTAATCAACAAGGAAACAGTCGTTGTAGCATTCCTGTAATCTATCAAGTCAAAGTAATTTTAGGACGAAAACAGTCTGAAAGACTTGACTATACATCGATTCATAAAAAGAAGGGATACATAACACGTGTCATGTTGTAGGTTAATCATTCGAGAGCACATACTATTGTGCCATTGCTGCGAAATAAAGAGAAGCGAACTCCACAATGTCCATAAAAAGACTCAAACAGGTAAAGTAAAAAAGGGTATAACAAAAAAACGCTAAATAAAATAGAGAAATTTCTTTACGTTCAGATCGCTTTTATTCCTTTTGAGATAACGGATCGTAGCTGATACATACGGTGCAGGTGGTTTATACATTTCATTACATTAGTCCTCGTACTCAATACTGGGGATGTCATTGAAGTTGTCTGCCACATTAAGTCTTAATTAGATAATGGACCAGTCCTTAAAGGAATATACGAATTTATCTAGCAGACGAGTACATGCAAGCTCTTTCTGTCAATTAGAGCTCCAGAGCTTGAAGGGATATAGACAGTTTTAACATAGAAGAAAAGAATCTAACATTGATTTATAAAAGTCAACTGCCTCGAGGACACTCGTAGGAACTGGTACACTTTTGCAAGGCATGTTTACACCAAATTTCGTTATCAGGTTTGATTGGGGAGGAATTTTGATGAGATAGCTGCAATTTACAATGTAATGACTTTATATTTTAGTCTGGTCGGCATGCAAACATTCGTCACACCAATTCAATATTCAGTGTACAATTATTAAGAAAGGATGACCAATTTAAAGATAAAGATTCCTAGGGTCAAGAATTCTCATCATTGCATTTACTCAGTTTGTTTACTGAGACCATAGCCATAGCAACTGAGTCTTTTCTTTCAACGTATGTACTTTTTATATTAGAAAATAATATTTGGATATAATCTTATTTGCAAAATATTTAACAGCAAAATTGATATCAAATCCTGTTGAATACCGTGACTCATAACTATATATATATATAT